>CAUYQG010166874.1:0-21831 GCA_963574415.1 Tarsius wallacei
ATGGAACTCAAAAGAAAGGCGGGGTGGCAATCTTAGTCTCAGACAAAATATCCTTTAAGCTATCAAAAATCAAAAAAGATACAGAAGACCACTACATAATGATAAAAGGTTCAATCCATCAACAAGAAATATCCATCCTAAACATATATGCACCCAACATAGGAGCACCAACTTTCATAAAGCAACTCCTAAGTAAACTAAAAAAAAAATATTGACTCCAATACTATCATAGCTGGGAACTTCAATACCCCACCTCACAACCCTAGACAGATCATCAGGACAAAAAATCAGCAATGAGATCTGAAACCTCAATGTGACTCTTGATCAAATGGACTTAATTGATAGCTACAGAACCTTCCATCCAAAAACCGCAGAATACACATTCTACTCATCTCCACATGGAACGTACTCTAAGATCGACCACATACTTGGCCATAAATCAAGCATAAGGAAATTTGAAAGGACCGAAATTTTACCATGCACCTGCTCGGACCACAGTGGAATAAAAATAAACATTAACACCAACAAGGTCCCCCCCAAAACCCTAATTCTATGTTTAAATATTTTTGTAAGATATAAGCAGTCTGAGCCAGGCTCGGTGGCTCAGCCTGTAATCCCGTGCTTTGGGAGGCTGAGGTCAGTGGATTGCCTAAGCCCGCGGGTTCGAGACCCATCTTGGCAACGTGGCAAGACCTCATCTCTACAATAAATCAAAAAATCAGCCAGGCGTGGTAGCGCATGCCTGTAATTCTGGCTACTCGGAAGGCTGAGGTGGAAGGATCGCCCGAGCCCAGCAGGTCGAGGCTGCAGTGGACGGAAGCGGCCACTGCACTCCAGTCTGGGCGACAGAGTGAGACTCCAACTCAAAAAAAAAAATAAAAAAAGATATAAGCAGTCTGAATATAATGCAAACAGGTACTAATTCATCTGTTTAATTTGTAGTAAAAATGTATTTTTGCCTTATTCAAATAATTGTAGGGGAATATAATGCCTCCATATAGTAAAAACTCAAAGGAGAAAAGCTATACATGTGAGCTACTTCTTGCTGAAAATAGCTTTTAAAAATGGGATAAAGGGATAAAATAGCCCTTGCGTTACCCTGAAGATTATAAATCGTTCTTACACACCTCTTAATCCTCTCTCAATCATTGTCTTGAATTTAGTAGAACAATTTGAGAAAGTTTATGCTGGGACTTAACCTACATCTAATCATCAGTTCACCTTATCAAACACCTTATAAATTACTTCAGTGCATATTTGAGACTCCAAGTCTCTGTGCAGAATTGTCAAATGCTAATTATTATTTGGTCCCTTCACACAAAGAGACAAGTATTCTTCAAAAAGGAAAACTTTAAGGAAAGTAGATATAATCCATTTCTAAACTAGTTGAGAAAAACTAATACAGTCATTCTCTTTTCTGTTGTTTTTGTTTCTAGAATAGATGACACAATTTTGTGCTTTTAAATTATGCACATAAAATGTGACATATTTTAATAAAAACTTGCCATTTTCCCAATGTTATCAAACAAATTGATATCAAACATTAACATTATGAAAATAACTATATTCAGCGTTCAAGGAACTTCTAATTAGTAAGAATTATTTCAAAGTATGTCTGGAATTATAGAAAAATAGATGAAGAAAATTGTGAGCCACGTCATGGGTGTGGAAAACAAAATATTTAAAAAGATATAGCTCATTAAGAGGAAACACTAAGTGGTATAAAAGAAAAGACTGGAATTTTAGGATTGTAATAGTCTTTCAAACTAAAACAATATAATTTTACTTTCTCAGTTTGTTATACATCTTTAAAAAGCTACTAAAGGTTATTGGAAAGACAGTTGTATTAATCCAAACAATACTTTAAAAACACTGATATTCAGTAGTTTGAAGATGCATAAGAAAAGTATAGAAACCCTAAAGGTAGATTGGCCTACACTGCTTTCAAGAATGACTTTGGCTAGGTCCAAAGACTAGTCATGAGAACTGAAAGAACAAACAATATTGCAAGCATTTTAAGAAATTCTTGATAACTTAATGTCTGCCTTACTGTTTTCAGTAAAGATGTCAGTAAAAACTGTCACTTTTTACTTGAGAGTAAAGAGAGTTAGCTAACATATGGAGTATAAAAAATGTGGAATGACTCCATTTGGAATATCTTTTAACTGTGCAAGAGGATTAAACTATTATGTTAAGAATAGCTTTCACCAGGAAGATGAAATGTTATAAAAGTCCAAGGAAAAGTATATGTTAACATTGTCAACATAGATAATTTTGGAAGGAATAGTTTCTCTCATTACAAAGAAAAGCATATGGAGTTTATATTTGCTTCTTTAAATACATCATGTCACTTGAAAAATAACTTCTTTCTGCAAATTAATGGCCTAATAATCTGACTTTCACATGTAATCTGTATGTGGCACATGGTAGCCTGCAGTTTTTCTTTCAGATTCTCCAATTATAAACCTTAAATGGCAGACAAGAGTACTTTTAGAGTCACTTGAAAGTTGACTTTATAATAGGTAGTGGAGGTATCTCTTCAGTGATGTACCTCTTAAATGAAGCCCAGTTTAAATAGAGAAGCTAAAACAAATATGGGTGAGTTCCTGTTACTTGTCATAAACAGTGAGTAAAAAATATAGACAGTTACATGTTCAACTAAAATTAACAAGTTGTAGAAACAAATCATTAAGCTAAAATTATTGTTATTGTTTACTAAAATTAACTGTAAAGCCAAATGATAATTTATAAATGATGATAGATTATTTGCTGTAAAAAAAAATTCTTAGATCTGAGTAGTTTAATACAACAAAGACTTATTTTGCTCTCATATGGAGACTATTGTGTTCTATGTGCTCTGGTGGTGATGCAGCAGTTCAGAATGTTCTGTTCTATGACTCTACTATCTCAATTTCAATTCTTCTCTAAAGTTAGTATGTCAGGGGACCATGGTACTGGATCTTATACCAGTGATGAAATGCTTCTACTAGAAAATAGTTTATTTTCATTGACAGCCCATTGGCCAGACTTGTCGAATAGCCAGGTCTGCCCTATGATAAAGTATAAGGAAATGACTTTTGCCCTTGGCACTGAATAAGGAAGAGCACCAGGTATCATTACTGAGTATAATTAATGTTTGACAAAAACATCATATTGAAAATTACCAAAGATATATCCTAATATTCACATTGCTATCATTTAATTCATTTTTTTCCAATGCACGCCCTTTATGTAAAATCTGCTTTTCCCCAATGATACTCTGGTCTGTTGTATTCAGAGATTCTGGTCACCATGAACTTCCTATAATAATAATTTTTGTCTAAGCAGAGAAATGCAGTGGATAGAGAGTCTTCAACATCTTGTTAGCCATTGCTTTTAAAATATTGAAAACAGTCTACAAACTTTTATTACTATATTGTATAACTCTTAGAGTGCTCTGCTAGCATTTGATTGGGAACTTATTTGTAAGTCTAAGAGGTCAGTATTATTTGAGTATATTAGTATGTGTATGTGTGTGGCTTTATGTGTATGATTCTGTCACATTTTTTTCTTACTTTGCTTTAACATCTTTCTAGAGCTCTTAAAGTTCATAAAGTTTAACAATTCCTTTCATATCCATTATAGTCTAGTCCCTAATTGCTGTTTACTTTTAGGTACTTCTCTGTCTCCTTCATTGAATTTATTTGTAAGTCTAAGGGGTCAGTATTACCTGAGTATATTAGTATGTGTATGTGTGTGTATGTGTATGATTCTGTCACATTCTTTCTTACTTTATTTTAACATCTTCTTAGAGCTCTTAGATTAAAGTTTGACAATTCCTTTCATATCCATCATAGTCTAGTCCCTAATTGCTGTTCACTCTTAGGTACTTCTTTGTCTCCTTCATTGTACTCCAATCACATTAGCCCTCTCTTACTTTGAATTTATCAAGCACCGCCCGTCTCAAGATCCTCACAGTATGATTTTCTCCTATCCACAATTCTTTTTCCTATTAATTTGCTTCATCAACTTCTGTTAAATCTCTAGATCTCAGATGAAATAATTCCACATTATAAATCCTGGTTTGCTTCAATATAGCTCAGTTTGTCCATATGTTATTAAAGCAACTGCCAGTTTTTTTTTATATCATAGTTAATGTGCTTACCTGCTACATATCAACTTTTCCCCTGTTTTAAAACTTCATGAAAGTAGGAATGTGTGTATTGCCAGGTCTGTAGCATTTATCACAGCAGGCATCCATAAACATATGCTGATTTTATCAAACAAATGAAATTTTTAGAGTTGTAAGTTAGTTTCTCCAATACATCTCATGGACTTGGGTTTCTTAAACATATCAAAATAACCTACTGTTTTTTGCCTCTCATTTAGAAGTGAATATATGTCTCATCAATGTCTTTAGAAATGTAAAAATGTATTGCACCATGAAGATTGTAAACCAGTCCCAACTGTGTTGTTTTTAAAATCTATCAGTGCACCTGTACAATCAATACTCTGAAGCAGGAGAAGGAGGAAGAGGAGAAATTAAATAGTTGTAGAGGTAGGGAATGTCCAGAAGGAAAAGATGAAGGAAGACAAAGAGAAACAGCAACAGCATTAGCTGTAGCCAGTTGACATTATATCTGTGTTCAGTTAAAAGGATATTCAAATCAAAATGGATTCCATTTCCTCAAGATTCAGGGCAGGAAGTGAGCTTACAGTAGAATATGCCCACTTGCAATATGTGAATATTCTGCCCATTTCCTTTGGCTGTGGCTAGAATCCAGACTACTTTTGGATATCTGGTGCTGGCTAGATTCCCAGAATTGGCTCCAAGCCCAAGTCTATCTTCGTCTGTGGAATGTTCCTCTGAGAGATTTCATTTGGAAATGGAAACACTTCAGTGAGTATTACAGCACTTGGATTTTCAAGTATGATCAGCAGAGTGTGCAGTTACAAAACTATACTTCCCCAAATCTTTCCTAGAGTGAAAAAAGAGACTGCCAGAAATTAAAACCTCTGAGATTTCCAGTTGGAATTGAAATGTGGAATACACCTGGGCACACTTGGAATCAAAACAAAACAAAACAAAACAAAACATGGAAAACAGTATAAATGTAGAGTAGGCCATTAAGTAATACACGAGGTCCAGACTGAGTCAGAGAGAAAGTGTCATGATATAACCGTTTCTTGAGTTGAATGTATTCGTTTTTTATTACTGCCATAAAATTTACCACTAATTTAGGATCTTAATGGAAATATATTATCTCACAGTTTGTGTATCATAAATCTGGTAGAATCTGTTGGACTCCCTACTTAGCCAGTAATAAGACCAGAATCAAGGTGTCAGCACAACTGGGCCTTTGTCTAGAGGCACCAAGGGATAATTCACTTTAAACTTATTTATATTGTCTATTGAATCCAGATCTGTGCAGTTATAGACCCTGTTTACCTGCTAGATTTAGATTTAAGGTTCATTATGAGCTGCTATAGATAGCCTGCAATCCCTGGCTCATGGCCTTCTTCCTGTTCAAAGCCAACAACAGCAGATGAAGTCCCTTTCACATTTCAAATCACTCCTGTCACTTCTTTCTTTCCAATTTGGAGGCTTTTGTTTTTCTTGTCTAAATGCTCTGGCTTGGGCTTCCATTACTGTGTTGAACAGAATTGGACAGAGTGGAAATCCTTGCCTTTATGGAATCTTAGGAAAAAAAGCTTTCAATTTTTCCCCATGTATTACAATATGAGCTATGAGTTTTTCGTAAGTGACCTTCATTGTGTTGAAGGAAGTTCCTTCTATAAATATTTTGTTGAGAGTTTCAGTCATGAATGGATGTTGAATTTTTGCCAAATGGTCCTTCTGCATCTACTGAGATGAGTCTTTTTCTTTCATTTTGTTAATGTTATGTGTATCACATTGATTGATTATGCAGGTTAACCATTCTTGTATCCCAGATAAATCCCACTTGGTAATGGTGTGTAAGTCTGCTAATGTGCTGCTAAACTCAATTTGCTAGCTTTTTATTGAGGATTGTTGCTTCTATTTTTATTCAAGCATATTTGGCTTGCACTTTTTTGGTATTGTCTCTGTCTGGTTTAGTATCTGTGAAATACCAGTCTCATAGAATGAACTTCAAAGTGTTACATCCTCTTTTATTTTTGAAAGAGTTGAATAAGGATTAGAATTAATTCTTTGACCTGTAGAATTCACCTATGAAGTCACTGGTTCTGGGCTTCTCTTTTTGTTAGGAGATTTTTTTGTATTATTGATTCCATCTCCTTATTTGTTATTAGTTTGTTTAGAATTTCTGTTTTTTGTTTGTTTTCTTTTATTGATCAGTTTTAGTAAATTGTATGCTTCCAGTTATTGATTCATTTCTTCTATTTTTTGTAAGATAGGCCTCTTTTAGTATAGGCTTCCACCACTAAATAAGTGTTCTAGGAGCCTATCAGCATCCATGTATCAGCTAGCATTGTTGTGGAAGGGTGCGTTCAACTTTAATGAATTTATGTTTTGGTGATTTTTTTCAATGTGTTCACCCATTTCATGATGGGTAATTTATGAGCGCATTTGTCCGCACTGAGCTGAGTATTCAGCAATTTTTTTTTACCCCAAGCAGGATAATCTGCATGCCCCATTTTCTATTCACCTAATCTCACCATGAGTGATTTGTTTTTGTTCTCCCTTATGAAAAAGGTCCTCAAAAGGATATGTTTGCCCATGTGAAAGAAGTGAAACAAAAAATGACAGAAACACTAAAAGGCATCGAAATTGGCAAGCTCAAAAACTGTTTTGACACGTGAAAAAAGTATTTCAATAGGTATATTGCATCAATCAGAGAGTACTTTGATGACAACTGAAATTTGAACATGTGAGAATAAATACATAATTTTTTTGATAAATAAATTCTGAGGTCTTTTGAATCCTCTCATATTATTGAAATATAAGTCTTATATTTTCTTTCATTACTCATTTTATTTATTTGAGTCTTCTCTCTATCTCTTTTTAAATCTTGGTCTAGCTGAGGGATTGTGAATTTTGTTTATGTTTTGAAAAGAAACATTATTACCTTTAGTGTTCAAGTGATTATTTTAAGTAGAGTCTGGTTTATACAATATAATCTTCTCATCTCAAGGTTTATAACCTTAATCACAGCTATAAAGCACATTTTGTTATGTAACCCAACATATTCGCAAGTTCCAGAAAAGTAGGGTGTAAATGTCTTCAGGAGACCATTATTCAACCATGATTAGCTTACATTGTGCTAATGGAACTGAGCAATCATACATGTGTTCTTTAGAAATTAAGTATAAAAAGTGTATCCAAAATGCAATCAAAATGACCCACAATGGAGTTGTGCCAAAACTGAAAGTGTCTTTCTATTACTAATGCAACTGGAACCAGTATTAGATTCCCAGATCTTAGTTAAAAACATATTAAGAAATATCTAAAAGATAATACATTTCTGAGAGCAAATGAGTTATCAGGACCAAATCTGATTCTTCCTACATTTATTTTGAATAATTTCCTTAATAATAATATAATATTATTGAGGAAGTTATCAAGTGTATTACAGGCTTATTAAGAGCTAAGTTAGAATGACTTTGTACTACCTAGGTAGAGTTGCACTGAAGAATCTAGTTATACTGAAATCTTAATTTTTACTCTTATTTTGCTTTTATCTCAGGAAAAATAAAAAATGGTGACATCTTTGCTTAATATATTTAGCAACCTGAGAATCTCATGATAATTTTTTTTCAAGCTTCAACTCAAAAGACATCACAGATGTTTTCTAAGGGAAACACTGACTTAATACATTTATTCTTAGTGATAGATAATGTAATAAAGTAATGCATTTGAACAAGTGCAGGAACTGTCTCTGCTTTGCTTTTTGAGGTTTGTCTGGTATTCTTCATTACAAATGGAGTTAGTAAATAGAGACACTTTGGGCAGTGTTTGTGCAATGCCCAACTACCTATAAATCCATTTTGGCACACTGAGATACTGTTGTATTCTCTACTTGTCTATTTTAGGGAATTCATAAACACAGCTTGGCTTGTTTATTAGAGTTCAAAAACCTGGCAAAGTACATCACTGCAGCTCTTTTTCATCTGCTGCGTTGACATGAAGATCAATGACCCCTTTTGAATGATCGAGATTTTGACAGCTTAATTTCTGTGTCATGGGTTGCTAAGGTAACACTATTTTTTGTGTGAATTCTGCAGTTAATAAATCCTTAAAAAAGTCTCCCATTTATAGTATTGAAAGTAATTTCATGTTAAAGTTAAAAAGATTTATTTCTTGGTTCACTTTCCATTCACTGAGGAAACTTACTCTACCTGATGGCTATTGTCTTCTTTCTTGGAATAACTGAATCAATTTGGACAGAAAAGAAAACCTAAAACACAATGACTTATAAATGAACAGGAAATAAAGTATCTCAAATAAGAAAATAAAGCAACACCATTTTGATAACTGGATTATACTTTTGAGATGAGCAGACAGAAATACAGCTTTCAAGGCAAGCTTTAGATTTGAGTATTTATGGTTTTATTTTCAAAGTTTTATATAACACTCAGTTTATACTGGCATGTACATATCCGTTTTCTAGTACTGTTTACCAGTTTACCACATACTTAGTTACTTAAAACAACACAATTTTATATACTATTTTTATAGGTCAGAAGTTAAGAAATGACCAAATTGAATTTTCCATGCAATGTTTCACAAGGCTAAAATTAATGTGTCGGCTGGGCTGCATTCCTTTTCGAGTTTAGGGTCTTCTTTCAAACTCATGTGATTTAGGAAAAATTAACTTTCTTATGATTGCTTAGATAAGGCTTCATTCTCCTTCTGGCTATTGCACAGGGACAACTTTCATCTTCTAGAGGCTGTCCACAGTTCCTAGACATGTGGCCCCCTCTGCATAGACCTCTCAACTTTCAAGGTCTCTGACTTCAGAAAGAGTCCAGTCTTTTTAAGAACTTACTTTAATAGACCAAAGTCACCTGAATAATCTCCCTTTTAATTAAATCAAAGCCAACTGATTAGTAACATGATCACAGGATAATATTCCACCATATTCACAGCCTCTGCCAGAACTCAAAGGAAGGTGATTAAATTAACCTCTTTACAGCTGGAGCCAATAATCATGGGGGCCATCTTAAAATCATGCCTACTACAAGTAGATTATATGTATTCAAAAAAGAGCATTTTTACTCATAAACTGAATAATCCCCAGCACATTTGGGTGATTGATTGATGCTATTTTAAAGGATCAAATCCTAGAATTTTTGCATTTGTGAAATTCTCAATTGTGATACTATTGTCTTTATATTCCTAAAATAGAGAAAAATATTCTGGAACATCTGCCTGCCCATTGACTAATAATATAGACAGATGATAAACTTCCAGACATGCATTTTAATATTTTTAAAAGAGCAATAATAATATCCTTATAAATACATGTTATAAACAAAAAAACATTTTGATATTTTTACAGAAAATTATTTCACACAATTCTGAACTTTAGAATTACGACAACTCCTATGAAAAATTTTAATTTTAATTCCCAGGAAAATATTTAAGTTCTTAGGAAGTGTATATTATGCAAAATATAAATATAAAGCAAACACACAGCTTGAGAAACATATTCTAGGAACAGACCATTTTAATAATTTTATAAAAATCTGATGCTCTGATGGAGAAAAGAATTAATTGTTTACACATGAAAATCTGGGAAGATTTATGTGATGACAGTAAACATAATAGGGAAATTAATCACCTATTATAGACAATAGCAGCATCATACTGAGAATTTAGAATGGAGTCGTGAATAATATCAAATCTGGAAGTCAACTATTCATCAGATGCAAAGTACTCAAATGGACTATGAACTTAAGTATTAAGAAATATTCAAAGAAACAACCATATACAAAAAAACTCCTTAAATATCTTCTATGAAAAAACTAGGTCGGGCTCAGTGGCTCAGCCTGTAATCCCTCGCTTTGGGAGGCCGAGGTGAGTGAATTGCCTGAGCCCGCGGGTTTGAGACCTGCCTGGGCAACTTGGTGAGACCTCATCTCTACAATAAATCAAAAAAAATTAGCCGTGCGTGGTAGCGCACACCTGTAGTTCCAGCCACTTGGAAGGCTGAGGTGGAAGGATTGCTGGAGCCCAATAAGTCGAGGCTGTGGTGGCCGGGAGCGGCCACTGCACTCCAGTCTGGGCGACAGAGTGAGACTCCAACTAAAAAAAAAAAAAAAAAAAGAAAAAGAAAAAACTATTCTGTAAAGGAAATATTCGTTTGTTAAAATATCATGGAAGCTACAATATCACAAAAATAAGGCAGCTGTTTTATTACATGAATATATTTTTACATGAAACATATTTTATGAATATAATTATGAATATAATTTTACATGAAACATATAAGCATATGTTTCTTAAAACTGTATAAGGGTGAATAGGTAGAAGAACTAAACTAATTAGTAGTTTAATATGTTGGTGAAATCTGAATATATTGAAAATTATTATTTTTTTTTTACCATTCCAAAGATTTATCTTTTCCTGTGGACTTATCTTTTCAATTCTTGTCATCACTATCTAGTCACAGTCAATACATCATTATAACTCAATCACCAGAACAAATCATAGAAGTATTATGATTTAGGTCAGTTTAGGTCAGAAAGATATCTTTAATCTGTTTCTGTCTTCTGTGTTCATTGCAATTCTCTGTTGGAAAATGTTAGTGGGTCTTCTGACTTTCACACTGATATGTGCTTTTTAAAAATAAATTATTTCCTCATTTCCATATATTACACACAAAGTGTCAGCTTATGTAACCTTAAAAATTACCATTATATTATTTCTTCATTGACAAATTTCTATATTATCATATTTTTCATTGATAAAGTTAGAATTCTTAAGCATAGTACACATGATTCATCAAAATATATTGCTGTTAATCTCACCTTGCACTAATTATAAGTTTTGTTCCAACAACACTGATCTTTGATTATTCACTGCCATCATGTACATTTTCATACGCTGGTAACTTTTTCTATATTCCTGTTCAAGTTATTTTCCATTCCCAAAATATTATATGTCACTTTTTCTTTCTATAAAAATTTTGACCCATCTTTTAAGATATGGCTTAAATGTTATCTCTTCAAAGACATATTACCTTGGTCACTTTTTTGTGGTAACATAAAAGGTTTTTTGTATATTAATAAAGTGCTTATATTTTTACAAATCTATCTTATATACTAAATTTCCACTCTTCAAAATCATAAGTCATATCTTACTAGCTCTTATCCATAGTTGTTTATAAAGACCAAAGCTCACAAACTTTTCTCAACACGTTTGTTTAGTAAATAATGAATTAATAAATGAATGAACACATGTGAGTTCATTAAAGGAGTTAATTTTTTTCCAAAAAATTTTCTTGGAACTATCAGAAATAACGATGGTAAAAGTATGATAATTTGACTAAAAATCGAAGATAATATTTGTCCCCAAATTTGTTTGAAGAAGCATATTTGTGGACCCTGGTAATTTGTCCTAAGTAAGAACCATTAAAAGCTTCAGTGTACAACAAGAGAGTGAACTGGCCAAGTGTTTAATTTGAAGCTATCAATTTAATTTATCACTCCATTTTGTCAGGGGCTCAGCTGAAATGGGGAAGACAGCTGAGCTGTCAGGTGTCAGAGTAGCTGATTTGAACTACACACCAAAAATGAAGAAGTTAATCCTTTAATCACTTACTGCAATAGTATTAACAAGAGGCTAAAACCAGAAAAAGAGCTGATTCCCCTGTTGCATTTACCCATGAGAAACAACTCACCAGTGGATGAACAGTTTAATTACCACAGGGGTGATCTCACAGTTGAGGAAGCCCCAAAACAAAAGTCTGTGGTAGTTTTATGAACTGGGGTTGCAGGGAAAACCAGAGATGAGGGCTAAGAATGGAAAAGTACTGAGTACTGAGTACTGATAGGACTAAGGAAAATGTTTTCAAGGTTATCCCTCTTCTCACCAGAAATGAAGCCTCAGTTCAGCTCTGCCCCAAGGCCTCAGATAAAGGAATTTAGGAATAAAGGCTCTGGGGCTGGGAATGCAAACACATTCAAGAAAAAAGCATAACTCACAGGTGTACGCACATCCTGTTGGTTCCGATGATCTGGAGAACTCAGACAAAAATGCCATCTAATCTTTAATTTTTTTTTTGTCTAAAGATTATTGGCCCAACTGACCTTATATTCAATCAAATCATATGCTTTGCTCATGATATTTAAGCATATGCTGCACTAGACTTTTCTTGAACTATTATTTAAATGGGGTTTAGCTTTCTAATCTTCTAAAATATTTGCATTTAGCCATTTCCCCGAAACATAAATGTTCCTTTTAAAAATGTATTATATCTCATGATGTTCTCTATAATACCAAATAGTTTTATATGTATAAGATATTTAGTAAAAAGATTATAATCCAATTTGATAGCAGCTTAGAGACTCTTGATCCACCCAGCTTTATTCAACCACTTCAGTATATAAACCTCGTCAAGATTTTATATACACATGTGTGCATGCACACACACACACACACACACATATATACACACACATATATATGCTCATGTATTCATACATATATACTATATATACATATACTATATATGTAATAAATTGGGTGCACATTAAGACCATATATATATATATTATATATAATATATATATAGACATGTACTATATATATATACTGAAAAAATATATATATAGTGAAGTAGATGCACTTATATGTTCTCAAGTGCACCTGGTTCTCAGATGAGAAAGTATCTTTTAGGAGAAATCTAAACAGCTTGACGATGCTAGCTTTAAAAGAAAAAAAAGCTTGAATATTACAATTGTCTGTTTTGGATTACAATTGTGCAGATTTTAATGAAAAAAATGTGTTTACTATCTTTTTAATATATAGCTTCTACTAGAAGACTTTTCATGACATATTTTCCTTAGATGTACAGTTAATGGAGGACTGATTCTTTTTGAGGTACATACTTCAATCTTAAATTCAAATTCAATACTTATTTATCCAAATGTTGGTGGCTCCTTTTTGGGGAAGTTTTTAAGGTTCTTGACCATTTTTACTTCATTCACTATGACAAATAAAATAATGGCTCTCATATTTTCTGTCAAAAGCTTTCAGATAATTCTTATTAGATTTTCTTTGTTAATAGTGTTTAGGATACTTTCTAGTCTATTGGACTTCCACATACTGCCAAACATGTAAAAATCCCAATAAAACAAAAATTATATATAGACTGATATTTCATTTTTACTTATTTTAAACTTAACTCACCTTTAAAGAATAATATATGCTATATTTATTGAGTACATGGTAAAAATATCACAAATCTAATTCATTCCTTGTTGTACTGTATGGTAATACATTCTTTAAGCTTTTCAAATGTTTTAGTTTTGAGAATATATTTATTGTATTAAATAAAATTAGGCTGGGCTTGGTGGCTCAGCCTGTAATCCCGCGCTTTGGGAGGCCGAGGTGAGTGGATTGCCTGAGCCCGCGGGTTCGAGACCCGCCTGGGCAACTTGGCGAGAACTCATCTCTACAATAAATCAAAAAAAAAATTAGCTGGGCTTGGTAGCACGCTCCTGTAGTTCCAGCTACTTGGAAGGTTGAGGCAGAAGGATCGCCGGAGCCCAGCAGGTCGAGGTTGTGGTGGCCAGGAGTGGCCACTGCACTCCAGTCTGGGCGACAGAGTGAGACTCCAACTCAAAAATAAATAAATAAATAATTACAAATAAATAAATAAAATTTATACCTACAAAAGACTGATCATGCCTTTAAAAAAACTAATTTTTCACAGAAAAAAGTATATTTATCATAATAGAATTAGTGAAAAATAAATTTTCTGACATATTTATCTTTTGACAAGAGAAATAAGCATCTTGTAGAATTAGGTAGGTTCCAATTATCTTGGGATTCAGATAATTTTTGTAGCCAAAAGCAGGTGATCTTTATTTAAAGAGAGAAACAATAAAGTTTGTATACCTACTAATTAATATGTACTTAAGAAATACAGTTTTGAACATATAAAATATAATACTTGATAATATGTGCATCATTTGTTACCAAACATCTTATTTATGCCAGTTCCTTTTTTCTTGAATTCACATATGCTTTTCTCTAAGATGAATGCCAGATGCATGCATATTTAAAATAGTTTTTATTTATATCAATATATTTTTTTCTACAGATTGGCAACAGGAAAAAGAAATAATCTTTCCAAAGAGTGAAACTGAAATAATTATTAAAAACAGAATCCTCTTTGAAAATTGGTCCCTGAATCCAAGTTTACCTTTCTCTTTTTTTCTTGATGCTGTGATTTTAAAAGCACTCAAAGAAGCTTCTATTAACTGACAACTTCCTGGATCATGTGTAACTAGACTGAACAAGGCCTTGCAGATCAATGATTGTAAGTCTGACTGGCAGACTTACATTTCATGAAACCATAAGAGAATATTGAAGTATCTTCAGATTCGTGTAAGTGGAAACCGTGCCTATAGCATATTCTTAACTATCGCAAATGATTCCGAAATCTCTTCTCTAACAAAAAAAGAAAACACAGACTGAAGAATGGAAAAGGATATTTTATAATAGTCAGATATTTTCAAAAGAGCTGAGGAGGAAAAAGAGAGAGGCACCAGGTAAGATTTCATGATAATCAATCACACATAATAAGTAGAAAATTTTTGAATTTAGTATATCTTTAGTTCCTTCAGTATTTCTCCTTTCTCATCGTAGCCTCTGTGCCATAATAAAATCTTTTTGATTGGTTTTAAAATGATTGGCCTACATTTTCGAATCCTACAGAAAGTCCCTAACAAAAATAACTTTTAAAATCACATAAATGAGTACAATGAATTAGATACATACTCAGATTTCTTAGCACCCACAATTAATTGAACATTTAAAAAATATTGTAGTCCTTCATTATTATTTTTTATTTATCATGAACATATTTCTAATTGTGTATATGTCTGTTTTAAATTATTTTACCATTAGTTGCTGAAAAAAAAGAACCATGCCTTAATTATCATACTTATATCTTTAGTGAAGAGAAGTAGTACTGTTTTTAAAAAATAATTTTTCAATATATTTTTATTGCTTAAATATTTACCTAGTTAAATTAGAATACTTTGATGCTCATTTCATATGTTTGGAATTACTTTTATTCAAGCAAATATGAAGGCGTACTTTAAACTTCATAGAAAATCCACCCCCTAAGCAAATAACTGTTTTTTTTTTAATTCTCTATTTGGATGTAGTATGAAAAACATACAGAAAAAAACATAGAAAATAATAAAACACAAGATATATGCTATGTAGGGATAGAAGCTGTTTGTTTTATTCAGGATTCCTTGAAATGGGAGGGGAAATCCATTATCTTTTCATTTCATGTAAATTGATCATGATGGGTCAAGAAAAGTTAATTTCAAAATTAGTGTCTCTTTGGAGTTACTCCCAATCCACTTTTATGAAAATAAGAATGTCAAGATACATTTTATTGAAGTTTAGCAGGCTTGCAGCTAAATGACTCAATGTTCACATTCGTTATGTAACTTTGAGGTAACTCATGTTTTAAAATTTTATAAATATTATATTTAGAATGCTTTCAACATTTTCTTTTTGGAAAGAAATAAAAATAACTGCTTCAGTATTTTGCTTTTGAAAACAATGGAAGTAAAAGGATAACTTTAAGGGAACAAATTAAAATGTCATTTTTTTCCCCCTAATTAAAAATTAACTCCAGACATATGAGGTATGATTAATTTCTCAATTTGGGATTGCAAAACAATTAAAGCAAGATAATATTAATAGCAATAATAATAAAGCAAATTATAACTATGTGATGGCATGTATAATATTTTAAATGATAATATAACGAATTATAAAAATATCAAATTTTGAGGAACATGCTGTCAGTTAGGGTCCTGGCAGAAAATAGCATACTCAAATTGGGTAATTTGAGGAGAGTTTAATAAAGCCATGATTTACAAAGGTTTAGAAAAATGCAGGGAAACTTCAGACAATGCGTTACTTCCCTATAACTATTGTTAGTGTGCAGGCAAATTTTTATGTCTTCAATTCCTAATCTTTCATCTGGCAGAAAGAACAAAAGTGAGAAATGTCCACACATATTTATGTACAAATACAGCACTATGTACAGTGCTTTAATGCTATGGAATAAACTAAATGTTCAGCAATGAAACATGTATTAAATAAATCATTTATATTTACAAAATTGTGTAATATTAATTCTGAAATTTTTACCAAACAAAGACATGATAAGAATGCCTTTAATATCATAGAGAACATATTTTTAGAGCTTTGTTAGGTATATTTGTTGTACAAAAATTGCACTAATTTGTAGCATAACATTTTATTGCTTTTAATATACATTTATATGCCATGAAAACATAACAGTGAAGATAAGAATATTCTGTCATGCCTCACTGTAATACATCTCTTAAATCACACTGGCCAGTAATTTCATCAAGACTTCAGTAGCCTAAGGCATAGTACTACATAATGTATGACAGACAAATGAATGCTTTCAAATAATGAAAACATCACAACTTAGCAATATTAGGCAAAGTTCATTCACTTGAAGGGATAAGAGTAGTACTTAGTCAAGGTTATACAATAAGGGCAACTAAAAAGTAAAATAATTCTTGGCAAGTCATTCCTTATGCAAGGAATCTTTTACTGAAGGCATTTTAAGAAACATAATGCTACCCAACATAAAGCTGTTAATATTACATTGTGACAAGTGTCTTTTTTAATATTTGGTAATTTTCTGGAAGAATAAAATCTAGATTGAATATGTTATATGGTACATTTTGAAAACCCACAGAAAGAGAAAGTATAATAAAGACAGATTTTTTTTCTGAAAAGGAAAATAAAGGAAAGAACTACAGGATAATGTAAATTATCACCTTTATACTAAAACCTCAAAGGCAGATGCTATTTCTGTATAGATGAATACTAGTCTGATTTCCTTACTTCTCTTTTTCTTTGGGTTGCTATTCTATAATATCAATGGGATTAGAAAATCTGGCAGCTTTACTTAGACCTCAGCAATTCTAACATTGCAATGACTTGTTGATAGCAAATTGTCCAGTTCTTTGTATTCTCGGCCAGCACTAAAAAGCTTCTTTTGGAAGTAAGCAGTTAATAAATATTTGCTGAATGGAATATTAATATCTAACTAGAAGGGCTTTAAAAAGAGTAATTTTTGTTAGTTGTGCTTGTCCTTGATTCTAGTTGCTTATTTTCTTCTGACTGCATTTTCTTTTGTAACGTTTTATAACATTGTTGATGAAAAAGTCAAACAGTAATATATTTTAAGAGGTTTATTCTGAGTCAAATATGAGTGACCAAGGTCCAGGGTACAGTCTCAAGAGGTCCTGATGTTCCCAAGGTGATTGGGATATAACTTGTTTTTATACTTTTTAGAGAGACAGAACTTACAAGAAAAATCATAAGTCAACGCATGTAAGGTATCCACTGGTTTGAACTGGAAATGTGGGACAACAGGAAGTGGAGAATAACAAGTAATAGGTGGATACAAAGATTTTCTGATTGGAAATTGGTTGAAAAATTTATGCTTTGTCTAAAGAATTTGAAGTCAATAGGTTACTGAAGCCAAGGTTCTTCTTATGTAGCTGAAATCTCTACATAGCAGATTTCAGAGAGAATGGTGGCAGATGTACCTTTTAGGGCCTTAAAAAGTGTCCCATTCTTAGTTAAATCCATCCTGGGTCTCAGAGACCTAGGAAAGGAGATTCCCTACAACTGCAAATTTCACCAAGAGGGCTTTGCATTTTAAAATATATCAAAGAAATACATTTTAGGGTAAATTTCTTTTTTTCCTGTAGGGCCTACTATCTTTCATGTGATGCTATACCAGAGTCAGGTTAAAATTAGGTATCTTACTGCCACAGTTTTGTCAATCTTAAAATCTGTTTTAATGTTGTTAGTCAGTTGTGCTTAAACTCCAAAAGGAAGAGCTATAACAAGGTATGTCCAACTTCCTTTTTTATCATGTCCTGGAATTTATCAGGTTTTCATAGTATATTCATCCAGTTGACTGAAGGGTTTAGAATTTTAACTTTAGTTTACATTATCATGGTATATTATATATAATTTGAAGAGCACTCTGAAAGTGCTCAAATAACGTTTACCTTTGTTACTATTCTGTTTCCCTCTTTCTAAATATATTTGTAAATAAAATGCAGATAATGTATGTATATATCTATTTAATATGTGTCTATTAAATATTATTACACAAGGTACTGGACAGTAGACTAAATGATAATATAAAATAAAAACTAACAGTTTAATAGCTCCTTATAGCCCATTTGAAAGTACTTTGCATGTACATTTTTGTCATGCATACAAATCAAACAACTTTCTTACTGAAAGATAGTGCAACTTATGTAAATTTCTGTTTCTTAGAAAGATATTTAAGAAAATGGAGCACATAATTGAAAATAAAGATTCACAAGTTACAGGTTTGATATTAAAATTAATGTAGCTCTAAGTTGACTAACACTAAAAGCAACAAAGTTTTCATAGTTCAACTCAATTGATTGCAGTGTCCTAATAAAATATGTATTTCAAGAAATGTACACAATGCTTTTACAGTTGGCTGTTGAACTAATAAGTATTCTCCAGAAAAATAGAACCAATAAGATTCAGAGAGAGAGAGAGAGAGATGTGTTACAAGAAATTGGCTCATAAAATTATGAAAACTGCCCAAGATGTATAGGGCAAATTAGCAAACTGGAGACCCCCGAGAGCTGATGGTATATTTCCCATCCCAAGGGTGGCATGCTGGACCCCTGGAAGAGATGATATTTCCGTTTGAGTATGAAAGCAGGAAATAGCACATAATACCCCTGTTTCAAGGTAGTCAGGTGGAAGAATTCTGAGGAGGGTCAGAATTTTTATTTTGTTCAGGTCTTCAACTGCTTGAATGAGGACTACCCACTCTAGGGAGAGCAATCTGCTTTATGAAGACTGCTGATTTAAATGTCAGTCTTCTCTAAAACATCCTCACAAAAATATCCAGAGTGATCTTTGATCAGATATATGGGCATTCTGTGGTCCAGTTCAGACAACACAAAATCAACAATGACAGTAATTAATGAGTATTGCTGATTATTTTATCTTCTGTGTTAATGGTAATGAAAAACTAGAAATGAATCTTCTGAAACAGTAGCTAAAAAGTATATGACTGTCTAAACTTAATAGTATTCATGTTGGGAATGAATGACATATTTGTTTTTCTTAATTTTGTAAAGTTCAGTTAGAATATTATGTAATTTTAAGTTGGATTGTAATGTTTTTAAGTAATTGTCTATTTGTCCAACTGTCTTTGCATGATTTTCATGGATAGAATAGATTACAATATGTATCAGCATGGTACATAGTACCTGCTAAATAAATAATACTTAAAATAAACATCTTTACTCTTTATTAGAAAAAAATTATGCTCATTCAGGACATAACCTGATTGACTTGTTATGAGTTTATCTCTGAAATGTCTTCTATTCACAAAAAAGAAAGAAAAATAAATTTAAATGACATAAATAGGTTTTAAAAATCATGGTAAAACACACCTATACAGTGATAGTGGATAATCATTTAACCATCATTAAATAAAGTAATGTCATATAAATATTGAAAGAAATACAGACAATGAATAGACTCTGACCTGACCTAAAGAAAGGCATAAATCTAATTACTCAAGAGATGAAAATTAGAGGAAAACACATAGAGTTTCATCAAGGTATTAAGAAAAAACTGAAGAATTGTAGATGAGTATCTCTGAAGCCTGCAATAAATTCTGTGATAAAAAAAAAGATAATTTTTTGAAACTTTGTAAAAATAGTAGTTAGTGTCCACATCTCCTCCTCCAAATCTTAGTCAGCAAACACCCCCAGATGTCAAGTGACTTAAGCTTTGGACAAATTGAACCAGAGAAGTGGAAATAAAATCAAAAACACAGTGGATGCTGAGCAAGGAAAAGAAGTAAAACTCAGATAGTAAGTTTCCATTTAGAACAGTGAACAATTTAGAGCACTTGCCCAACTTGACTCTGAGGTCAGTGATGACCAGGTTTAAGCCTCCTAGATAACTATTTGTAGAGTTCTTCTCTAAAGAAAATGACTGACTACTTTAAAAATTACAGAATCTGACAGTTTGAAATGTCTAAATGGAAAGGCAAGTTCTCATCCAATAACTATAAGCTCCATCTGTGCACAGAAGGATTCCAATCAGCTTTTTAACAACTCAATTTCTAAATATTAAATATGAATAAAACATAAAAATTAACACTGTATTAAAAGTCTTTAAAATAAATAGAAAAAAAGAAGAAAAGATAGAAAAAACCAAAAGGAATAGAAAATTGAGAAAAATAAAATTATTACAGACACATTTATAGAAATATGAATTTAATTAAAATTCTTAAAGTATAATTAACATACTGCATCCATCACAAGAGAAGAAAAAGTATAAAGGGAACATTTAGAGAAGAAGAAAGAGTTTCTTGAAAGATATATATTATATATATATATTATATATATATAACATACATGCACACACACACACACATTCACATACACCAAGGAAAGGGTTAGAAAGAAACAGGGGAAGAGGTAAAGATATACAGTCTTCAGTGCACTGGATGTGAGGAGACATCAGGAAACAAAATAGTTTGGTATATCTCATTAACAACAATAGAAGCTGGAAGACAATAACATGGGGAGAGCTGAAAACCTCTGAGATATTTATTTCCAGTAGAGAATTTATAAAGATTGGTGATGGAAGACACATAAAACCTCTGAAATTCACTTCTCACTATTTTTATTCTATGAACAGTACTATAGGATTTGATCTATCAAAAATAATATATCAAAAAGATAGTAGGGGGTTGAATTTATAATATAGACAATAGAAAGCCAATAAAGAAATTTATTTTTCTATTTTCTATAGAAATTATAGAAACATAACTAAAATCAAAGCTACCTGCTTTGACTACTTGCCTAGTTACCAATTACAGGATAAAACTATTTCATAGCATTTTGGAAATATATTTATCACTATATGGTGTGATTTTTAAGCATAATTGAAGAATATTTATATAAGATCCTTTAAAATTTCCACATTTCAGCATTATGAATTTACAAAACATTTATAAACCATTCACAGTAAATCCATATAGGCTATCAAATTACAGAGCACTCAATTGGAACTTTACAACATTAAATATGTTACTTTAACTTAACAAAAGAATATGAGAAACTTACATAAAGAAAATCAATATACCTGGACTTCTGGGCACGTGTTGGCAGAGCCAGGCTGACTATGTGAGTCCCAGTGTAAGTGAGGGAGTGTATGGAAAATTTTGCATATGTGTCTATGAGTAAGTGGGTGTGACTGACTGAGTGGGGACTTGGGAGCAAATGACTAGGGCTCTCTTGGTGAAGTGGCTGGTACTGCAGCTGCTCTGCTTGGACCCTAGTGCTTCACAGGGCACAGAAGCCAAGTGTCATTTTTTTAATAAATCAGCAAAACCTTTTCTGGGAAGAAGCTGCCAGGAAAGATTGCCAGCTGTAGACTCTGCCTTACCATTGCAGCATCTGGCCGGAACCTGGCAGCAAGGACTGAGGAGGGAACACTGTGAGGGAGCCCTGAGGCAGAGCCCCAGTGGAGAAGGCAAAACAGGCACCCTGCCACCATCTTGAAAACAGGGCAGGATAGCCGGGCTC
>CAUYQG010166875.1:0-19078 GCA_963574415.1 Tarsius wallacei
CATGGGTGTCCTTTTCTCTCTGTAGATACCATTCTTTGATATACAAGAGTTTTTAATTTTGTTTTAGTCCAATTTACTATCTTTTTCTTCTCTTGCTTATGCTTATGGTATAATGTCTAAGAAATTATTGTCAAATTCAGTTAACTTTTGATAGGCAGTAGGGTTGGTTTCATGTTTTTGCTACTGTGAATAGTGCAGCTGTAAACAGGTGTGTACAGGTGTCTTTTTAGTAGAATGATTTATGTTCCTTTGGGTAGATACCCATTGGTGGGATTGCTGGGTTGAATGGTAATTCTGTTTTTAGTTATCTGAGAATTCTCCAAAGTTCTCTGCACAGAGGCTGGACTAGCTTATATTTCTACCAGCAGTACATGAGCATTCAGTTTTGTCTGTAACCTCTCCAACATCTGTTATTTCTTGACTTTTTAATAATGGTCATTCTGACTAGTGTGAAATGGAGAACCACTTGCTGCAGTCAGTTTGCAATCCTTTTGAGTCAGGTATTGGAGTCTGTGCCTTGTGCTTCTGAATGTGCATTCGAGTTGCTCAGGGATCCTGTTTTAAATACAGGTTCAGGAAGTCTGGGGTGGGCTTGAGCTTCTGTACATCTAGAAAGCTCCCAGGGAAGACTACGGCTGCTGGTCCCCAGACTACACTTGAGAGGCTTGAACTTGTTACTCAAAGTACAGAGTGCTGGCCTGCACCTGTCCATGGGAGCCAACACACGCTTCCACTGTGCTTCTGATCTCTGGCAGAATTTGCTTAGCGTACTAGAGAGAATGCTCGGGCCAAGGGGTCTGCTTTCCACTTCCTGCTCTGCCTCTAACTGATTGGTTGTGAGGCGCATCTTTTAGATGTGCTTCAGTCTTTCCCCTCGTCTCTAAGATGAGGGGGTTGAATCGTAAGTTTCTCTTTGTTCTTAGTCTTCCCATACTGCTCCAGGATGCTTTCTAACTCTATCTGGATCAGGTTTTATGAAGAATGGCAGTCTGGATTCTGTAGTTAAGACCCTGGCATCCCTTAGGGCAGCAGTCTCAACCTTTTTGGTGTCAGGGATCAGTTTTGTGGAAGACAATTTTTCCACAGATTGGTGGGGAGGGTGGTTTCAGGATGATTCAAGAGCATTACATTTATTGCACTCTTTGTTTCTATTATTATTATTATTACACTGTACTACATAATAAAATAATTATACAGCTCACCATAATGCAGAATCAGTGGGGTCCTCAGCTTGTTTTCTTGCAACTAGACAGTCCCATCTGAGGGTGATGGAAGACAGTGATACCAGAAGTGTGTTGCTTATGTCCAGTCTACTCCATAATCTCGTTTTGGTTACTGTCACTGCAGAAAACCCTGCTTCACAAAGATAGAATGTTGGGAATGGAAGCAGACTTTTCAGTGCTGATCTGACAGGAGGCAGAGCTCAGGCGGTAATGCCAGCGATGGGGAATGGTTGTAAGCACAGATGAAGCTTTGCTTGCTGCCTGCCGCTCTCCTCCTGCTGTGCAGCCAGTTCCTTACAGGCCATAAACCAGTACCAGTACTGGTCCAGGGGTTGCCTTAGAGGATAGGTCTTGGACCTTATGATCTACTGGGGGAAATAAAACTAATGCATATTGAAACATTAAAGAAAAGCTAAATGTTATGGTGTAAGCTATGGCGAGTATAAGAACATGCAGGGAGGCTGGAGAGGATTGTTGACTGGAGCAGTCAGGAAGATGCTGTTGCCAGGGGGAGGTTTGTGCTAACGTCACTACCGGGCTAGGTGGCTATGGGCTGACATAGGCAGTGGGCCTCGTGTGTGTGTGTGTGTGTGTGTGTGTGTGTGTGTGTGTGTATGTGTGTGTGTGCGCACGCGTGCTGGTCTCTCAGAGACCATCCTTCAACAGTGAAGAACAAAACATATTTTTCTGCGTAAATTAAAAAATATCGGAGAAAGACCTATTTCTGTGGAAGTAAATGTTTGAAGGGACATCAAAATGCTAAAAACTCTCCTTTTTCTATATTTAATTTTTTAAGGCTAATCTTGACTGTTAAGAGGTTGACACTAAAAAGATCTCCATGACCAAATATAGCCTGAGTCAAAAGCCCTGTGCACCTCCCTATAGACAATGATGAATAGTATTAGAAATTACCTATAATGGAAATAAAAAATTCTTAAATTATTGGTAATATTGAAAATGACATATCTCTTTGTCTTAACTCATTGGAAAAAGAGACCAGATAATTTATTTAGATTTTAAAACATAGGTGCACAGAAATCTTTGACTCATCTCTTTAGATGTCCAAGGAGATGTATTTAGCATTGTAATTAGAGTTTTTCTAAATTTAATTTTATGTTCCCTTAAGAGGTTATATGGCCAGTGCTCAGATATAGAAAAATACAAAACAGAGCAGTTACCCTCATTTGATGAGTTATATTTAGTACACATAGTTTAGCTCTAACTGTTCTCTGAATATCCTCAGAGTTTTGATTTTTATCTCTATGGCTAGATCATTTTGAAATTGCAGACTGCAAATGCTTTTTCTCACAAACACATACCATTATAGTTTTATTGCACAGTCACGTACTGCAAAATTACACTTTGGTCAACAATGGACCACATATATGATGTTCTCATAGATTATACTATCATATTTTTACTGTACCTGCTCTGTGTTCAGATGTCTTTAGATATACAGATACTTTCCATGGTGTTGCAGTTGCCTACAGTGTTCAGTACAGTCTTATGCTATACAGGTTTGTATCCTAGGTGTGCAGTAGGCTACACCAGGGGTCCCCAACCCTCATTCCACACAGCATGAGGTGAGCAGCAGGTGAGTGGAGTTCTGCCTTCTGTAAGATCAGCAGTAGCATTAGATTCTTATAAGAACATGAATCCTATTGTGAACAATGCATGCATGGGATCTAGGTTGCACACTCCTTATAAGAATCTAATACCTAACGATCCCCCCTCTCCTCACTTTTCCACCTTCCGTCTGTGGAAAAATTGTCTTCCACAAAACCAGTCCTTGATGCCAAAAATGTTTGGGAACCACTGGGCTACACCATCTGGGTTTGTGTGAGTACACTCTATGACGTTCATACAATAACAAAACAGCCTGACAACACATTTCTCAGATGCTATCCCCATCATTAACTGATGCATGACTGTATTTGGTAAATCTTTTATATGATCAACTATTAATTATCATAATGACAGTAACAATACAATATAGTAGAAATATTCTACTTTAAAACTAACATAATAGGTGTCATTTAATAGCAAGATGATTTTGGTTGCAAGTGACACCCCCTGGTCACTTGCAGAGAAGGGACTTTTTGGGGGCCATACAATTGAAAGATCTGCCGTGGACCTTGCTTCGGATATGGTTGGTGTGAGTAATGCAACCAGAGTTTGGTCTCTGCATCTCCTTGCCTTGCTTTCCTCTGTTGGAAAACAGGCCCCACTTAATTACATGGTGGCTTCCAGGGTTTTATATGGTTCAAGCTCAGAGGGAAGGAGCATAGCCGCCTTTCCCCAGCCCCTAAGCCCAATCCCAGGTTGCATCTCATTGGCTCCAATTGTAGCTCATTTGTCTCCTATGTCTCATGGACCAGCTGGACTGATGGGCCAGGTGGAGCTGCTGTGCCACCCCTGGAACTGGGAGGCCATGTCCACACTGACAGTAGACAAGGGCACATTGGCTCCTGTCCTAGCAAAAGAGGGGAGGGAGGTTTGATGTAAAACAGATGCAGCAACCATGACAGCAGTCACTACATCCATCCTTCTTGATTTAATCCAATATTAAAATAACGTTGTAAATACAAGGATTTCAGTGGTAGGGACCATAACAGGCTGTGCTTTGTGGTTGGATACTGTAAGCTGGAATTTAAAACAATAATTCCCTCTACAAATGCATAATCTTAATGAAGTAATCAACAATGAGCATGCTGCAGAGCTGATAGCTTTCCTTACAGGCAGGAACGATGTTAAAAATACTCCATGACCTGGGACAGCGGACCAACCAATCAGAGTGAGTTGGATTCAACCGATTGGAACTCATGGTGGTCACAAACACCAGGATGGCCCCTATGTGAGAGCTGTGGGTTGTCAGCAAACTTGCCAGAAGCCATTGTTGTACGCTGCCAGATATCCTAAAAATATAGTTGATGGAGTTGTTTCCTAGGGATGCCATCACACAGACCACAGGCTGTGTGCCTTAAAAAACAGAGATGTATTCCCTGATGGTCTTAGAGGTAAGAGGTCTTTACTCAGGGTGATGTAGGACCCACTCCTTCTGAGGGCTCTGGAGAAGACCTTATTTCTCTCTTTCGGCTATAAAGGTTACTGGGTCCTGAGGTCTTCTTGAGGCACTCCACCTCCATCCTCTCCAACTCCATCCAATCGAACTCCAACCTCTCCATCTCCATTCATGCCACCTCCATCATCTCCAGTTCCAACCTCTCCACCTCCATCCTCTCCACCTCTGTCCTCTCCACCTCCATCTACTCTACCTTCATCAGCCTCACCTTTCCTTCCTCTCCACTTCATTCTCTTGACCTCCATCCTTTCACCTCTGTTCTCTCCACCTCCATCCTCCACCTCCACCCTCCATCTCCACCCACTTCATCTCCATCCTCTCTACCTCCACCAACTCTGCCTCCAATCACTCTACCTCTACCCTCCACCTCCACCCTCCATCTCAATCCTCTCCAACTCCATCCTCTCCACCTTTTTCTTCTTCACCTCCATCCTCTCTGTCTTCATCCTCCACCTCCATCCTCTCCACCTCCACCCTCCATCTCCACCTACTCCACCTCCACCCACTCTGCCTCCATCTACTCCACCTCTACCCTCCACCTCCATCCTCCATCTCCATGCTCTCCACCTTTATCCTCTTCACCTACATCATCTTCACCTTCATCCTCTCCTCCTCCATTCACTTCACCTTCATGCACTCCACTTCTATCATCTTCACCTCGGTCCTCTTCCCCTCTGTCTTCTCCACCTCCATCCTCTCCATCTCCATTATCTCTACCTTTATCCTTTTCACCTTCATCATCCACCTCCATTCTTTTCACCTGCCTCCTCCACCCCCATTCTCTTCACCTCTATCCTCTCTTCCTCATCTACTCCACCTCCATTCTATCTACCTCCATCCTCTTCTCCTCCATCCACTACTCCTCTATCGTCTTCACCTCCATCATTTACCTTCATTGTGTCCATTTTCATCCACTCCACCTCTATTTGCTTTGCCTTTAATCTCTTCACCTCCATGTCCTCCTCCTCCATCCACTTCACCCTCATCCACTATACCTGCATTCACTCCATCTCCATCATCTCAACCTCCATTCGCTCCACCTTCATCCACATCACCTTCATCCTCTCCACCTCCAATCTCCATCTCCATCTACTACCTTCCTCCTCTCTACCTCCCTCCTTTCCACCTGCATCTTCTCCACCTCTATCCTCCACCTCCATCCTGTTCACCTCAATTCTCTCTACCTCCATCACCTCCACTTTCATCACTTTTACTTTTATAGCCACACACCTTGCTACCTCTGTGTGTATCGCTGTACCCAAGGTTCTCCCTATGAGAAGACTAACTAATCACCCCTTCCTTTGTTATTATTTTAGTTCTTTTAAAATGTAAACACTGATGGAGAGTTCAACTTTATTGGATATGAGTTTGTTGTGGGTGAGGAAGTGTTACCATCTTAAACAACTCTATTGAATTCAAACAAGTGTTGCCTTAGAGAGTAGCCCTGGTCACTGCTGGATGGAGGCCATCCTGAGTGCACCTCAGAGTGTCCATGGGTTGAGAGAGATGGCTGGTGAGGGACAACTGGGGCCATGTCTTGTGAGGACATTTGCTCATGGCGGCCATGTACTGGCTCTGTCAACAGCTATGTGGAGAGGGTTAGGTCCTGAAGGGCAGGACCAGAACCAGAACATCACAGGAAAGCAATCCAGCGTGATCCGAGAGGAGCTTTCCTTCTGATCATCTCACCAGGATGGAGTGTCCCAGGTATAGAGAGTAGGAAGTGCTGCCCCTGGGTGTGGCTCATGCTGCACCATCGCCTGCTGGGGCGTTGCACAGAGATCTTACCATGAAGAAGAAATCAAAGAGGACCCTTCAGCTTCAGGATTGGTTGCAAATCCTCCCAAACTGTTTCTCTGTGCACACCATTGATGTCGGTATTAATTATGCTTTCTAACAGCTGCAGTTGTGCTCTTGACCTCAGTGCTGTGGACTAGTTGGAAAAAAGTGGGGGTTTAATCTTGGAGAAGGGGAAGCATCATTGATAAATGAGTAGAGGAGGAGAATCACGCTTCTGTGTATCAAGTGCTGCCCTGTGCGTGGTGTCTGGGCTGGTTTCTGTTCACATGATCTCATCTGATTTAACACGCTTTGCTTTTCATTGCTCAGTTTGTAACTTATGGGAAGTAGTTCTTAGAATGACGAATTCTTGCAGTAATGGGCATTTTCTTGTCTATTTTTTGGTGATGGAATACAGGACGGTTCTGACGGCTACATGTGCAAAACACACTTTCAAGTTAAGCCTGGGCCTGCGGTATCACTTCCAGGAACTGCCTATGGACAGACGTGTCTTCCAGGGGAGGTGAGTGGTCCAATGCAGTGTGCTTGCCTTTCAGTCTCTGTGAAGCACAAATGTAAAATGTAAAACCTGTTAAGGAAACATCTTAAAAATTAACTGCTGTTGACTCCTCATCTTGTTGTAGGGGGAGAAGGAGGTTTTTCTTTTTATGTGGCAGAGTTGAGGGCCATACTGCATCTGCTCAGATGGCTAGGAGCCTGTACATTCTTGGTTCTTGTAGGATCTGAAGGCTGCAGATACCTTCAGGTGCCTGTGGAGTTTTTTTCCCAGCTGCTTATTACTTGACTGGAGACCTCTTTTCCTGATCTACCTTTAACTCTTCTCTCTCTCCACTTAAGTATGATAGATCTGGGTCTTATTCCTTAGGGAACTTTAACCTTGACTTGAAAACCTTGCTAGGCTGAGCGTGGTGGCTCACACCTATAATCTCAGCACTTTGGGAGACCAAGGTGAGAGGATTGCCTGAGCCCATGGGTTCAAGACCAGCCTGGGCCACTTGGCAAGGCCTCATCTCTACAATAAATCAAAAAATTAGCTAGGCGTGGTAGTGTGTGCCTGTAGTTCCAGCTACTTGGAAGGCTGAGGTGGAAGGATTGCCTGAACACAGCAGGTCGAGGCTGTGGTGGCCATAAGCAGTGTGCCACTTCACCCCAGCCTGGGTAACAGAGTGAGACTCTGACTCAAAAAAAAAAAAAGAAAGAAAGAAAGAAAGAAAGAAAACCTTGCTTTCTTAAGGTGCTAATGGCTTAGTGGTTTTCTGAGATATTTTCCATGTTCTTTTTATAAAAATACAAATAATCTTATTATATTTCTTACTATTAAAAAATATATACACCCATTATAAAAATAAACAATAGCGAAATGTGTAAGAAGGGTAAAAAAAACAACTCTCATATGTCCTTTAATAGGTAACCACTGTTGATATTCTAGTAAGCCTTCTTCCATATATTTCTATCATACACACATGTGTACTGTTTTCCCCCGATAAACAAGTATATCATGGGCATCTCTCCCTGCTGGTAGTGCAGATTTTCATGGCAGTCTGTACTACCGTCTTTGCTTCCATCTTTTGTGTGACTACAGTTCTTTGGAGCTCATGTTGAAGTACTTGAATTTTGAGGGAGCATTGGTGGGGACCTAATTGTTCCAGCACAAAAGAAGAAATCACTGATTTAAATCCTGAGCCTACTGGTAAGATGGAAGAGGTGCCTCTTTCTCAGGAACTGCTGTGGTGGTGGGCATTACTCCACCCCTCCCACCCCCACCACCCCCCTGCCTGAGCGTGACCAATGCAGTATGTTTTGCAAGGGACTCTTAAGGGTATTGTGCTTGGTAATAAGCTAAGTGCCCCCAGATGGGTGCTTGAATCTTGATTACTGCTTTATGGTTCCAATAACCAACATCAAATCTGAAGCCAAGCCTATTAGGAAGCTTTTCAATTCACTATATATTAAGTTAAAAAAGGTTTTTAGAAATTAACATAGAAATGATGATTTAAAAGATGAATTACCCAGTTTTTGCCGAACAAGTTGGCAGAGATTTGAAAAGCACTGAAAGTGGTGTTGACAGTGTGAGGGAGCTGACACTTTCTGGTTGATGTTTTAACTTCACAAAGTTTAAAGATGTGCACATACTATGAATAATCTATTCCAAGTCTAGGAATTTAGCCTCATAAAGCATAATTTTTTCCAACCTTTTTTATTTCCAACATTTTCTTACAAATTTCAAACATATGGAAAAGTTGAAAGAATTATTCAGTGAATACCCATGCACTTAGCACCCAGAGTCTGCCATTCACATGCTGCTGTGCTTGCTCTAGTGAATATTGACCCTTCTGTCCATCTGTAATTTCTGTAAAATTTTAATACAATACTTTTACATCAAAGTAAATTGCAGACAAATACTCATAAGATAATCAGAAATGTGCACAAAGATTTACTTCTAAGTATACATATCTTATTCGTATTTATAATAGGGAAAGAATGGAAACAATTGAATGCAGAAGTGTAATGGATTGGTTAGCTATAGCACATGACCTCCTAGGTACCTGTTGAATTACAAGGGTTAAATATTTGTGTCAAGTGACAAAAGGCAGATTATGTGGTATAAACAATAGAATCTCCATGTGGTTAACACCCTCCACTCTCTTGATTTTAAATCATTGTTCTTCTTTCTATTCTTATTTACCTCTTTAAAGAGTGAAATCCGTAATTCTTTTCTCCCACCCTCTGGAAGCCTCTGGGGTTATTTTTGCCTGGTCCAACAATGTCACGTGGAGTCACCATGCAGCCATGTGAGCTTCCATTCCTGCTGTGGCTCTGGGAGATCTCTCACTCTCCTTCTTCAAGTAACCTAGAAGGAGCCTAGAGATAGTCCAGTGCCCCATCATTGTGTCTCCTAGCTTCCCCCCACCCCCAGTGGAAAACAGTGATTGGGAGATTCCTCATATATACAGACATATACACACAAACATACACATATATATGTGAGGCCCGCAGATAATTCCCCCCTTTCAATCAGATAAGACTGTCTCAGCTGTTTCTTTTTCTTTCTTTCTTTCTTTTTTTCTTTTTTTGTGGTTAGAGATAATCTCTTTCTATATTGCCTAGCTGGTCTTGAGCTCCTGATCTCAAGTGATCCTCCTGCCTCAGCCTCCCAAATTGCTGGGATTACAGGTGTGATCTACTATACCTGACCTTTTTTTTCCTTTTTAGTAACTTTTATTTCTGTTCTTCTTCTTCAGGAATTTGCTTTAAAAGTATATGTCCTTTATTTCTCATTCTTAGTACTTCTCAGATGTGTGCCAGATTGCTTCTTTAGACCATAGGTGACTCATAAATATCTGTTGCTTGACCAATCCTTCAGACTTGGGTACTCTTAGAACCAGCTCACTTAAAGGATCCTACACCTCTGTATTTTGATATAAGCTGGGTTATTAAGTGAATTACTTAGAATTGATTAAATTCTAAAAGCATCTAGTCTCTATTGGAATAACATGAATTTTTTTGTCAACAATCAATTTACATAGAGAAATTAACAATGTTTAAAAAGAGAGATTTGCAGTGTGTTTTTAGTAGTTTCTTTTTCTGAGTTGTCGCTGAAGTGGAATCTGATTTAAAAAACTCTTCATCTTCCAGTCAATGTCAGTGTTTTATGTTTAATTATTTGGTAACTCACAGTAAATTTAGATGACCTATTTTACTCAGATGATAACAACAGCACAATTAGAAGGAAGACTGCCAGACTTGGCGTTAGAAGTTGCTGTGTATTTATTTCTCTCAGCCACATACTAGTAATGTAACCATGAGTAAACTTCAGTTTCTCATCCAAAAGATGGGCCTACTTACCTGTTTTTTTTTGGTTGGATGTAATAGGCATAAAATACTATTATTATTAGACACAGAAATATCTTTTTTGTGGTTGCCTCATATCTGTGTAGTGAGAAGCAGGATGTGAACAGAGACAGGAGGAGGAAAGGAGGGAGACTCCCCCTCTTCTTTTCTTGCCTGTAGAGTCTGAGAGCAGCCTCCAATGAGGAGAAGACCAGTATCCAGCCACTGCCACAGTGTTGCAGAGAGAGGTCCTGAGACACTGTGTATGAGCCTCACTGGGCAACAGCCGGCAGCTGATCAGGTATTGAGGGTGTTGCATCTGAACTGCTGTGAGATATCTCATCTCCCAGACCAATCCTGGACAGAGTTGTGTGGATCTCTGAAGCACTTTCTTTCTTCATCACAGATTCATTCATAACTTTTATTCATTCATTGGTATGATGATAGGTATAGTGGTCTGAAGTTTGTTAGTTTTTCGTTTTTAAATACCTTAGAATTAATTTCTTTATCTTAATAGATAGTGCTATTTGTGACACCAAGAGAAAAATACCATGACCATTTAGCATATTTAAGTGGAATCAACTTAGATGAGAAACAGCTATCTGATGCTTGTCTAAAAAAATGTAATGGACTACTGACATTTAAAATCAGTATTTAAACAAATTTCATGAAAGAAATTAATTGTGCTTATGAGAGAAGAACTCAAGGGAAGTATAATTCTAATGTGTGAGTCAGGCGCCATGACTCATGCCTGTAATCCCAGCACTTTGGGAAGTGGAGGCCAGAGGATTGCCTGGGCCCAAGGGTTCGAGACCAGCCTGGGCAACATGGCAAGACCTCATCTCTACAATTAAAAAAAAAAAAATAACCAGGCATGGTGGTGCTTGCCTGTAGTTCCAGCTACTTGGAAGGCTGAGGTGGAAGGATCACCTGAACCCAGCAGGTTGAGGCTGTGGTGGCTGTGAGTGTACCACTGCAATCAAGCCTGGGTGAAACAGTGAGACTGTGACTCAAAAATAAATAAACAAATAAATAATTCTAATTTGTAAAATGTATCAAATTCAACTGTAAGTTTATTTCCAGGATAGAACCTTTTAGTCATGAAAAGTTATTGGTAGTTTTGAGATAATTAATGAGCTTCATGACCTTTTAAGCAATTGCTTAAAACAATGTTTATTGTTTAATTTTATTTTTGAGTTGGAGTCTCACTCTGTCACCCAGGTTGGAGTGCAGTAGCATGCTCACAGCCATGGCAGCCTCAACCTCCTGGGCTCAGGTGATCCTTCTGCCCCAGCCTTCCAAGTAGCTGAACCACAGTCATGTGCCACCATGCCCGGCTAATTTTTTGATTTATTATAGAGATGAGATCTTGCCATGTTGCTCAGGCTGGTCTCAAACCCCTGAGCTCAGGTAATCCTCTCACCTCTGCCTCCCAAAGTGCTGGGATTACAGGTGTGAACCACCATGCCTGGCTAAGATATGAGCCTTGATCCTAAATATACAGTGAGCAAAGGGCTAAAATAATTTTCCTACCTTTTTCTTCTAGTGATAGTATTTTAGGTAGATGAATAGCCGTACCACAGGAATGCAGATGGACAGGTTGGCAACTGGAGCTTGCAGAGGAATTCTGAGGTATCAGGCACGCTCCCGCCTGCTTAGCTCCTGAAAGTATTGTATCAGTGACTTTAATAGATTCTCTTTCAACACTTGTGCCAGCATTGGCACCTCCATGTATTTGCATTTTAATTCATTCAGAATAATACTTACATGGCCAGTTGTGGATTATCTGTTGTATGCTTTTTTTTTTTAATCTCATTTAATCCTCACAAAACTCTGTGACAATACATAACAGTGTGGCTAATTATGGACAAGGCTAGTGAAGGTGGATGAAACCACAGTCAGTAGTAACAACAATAACAACAACAACAACAGCAGCAGCAACAACAATAATAGTAAAGATGGCAGGCTAGGTCTGCTGAACCCTGACTGTGGCACTGCTCTAAGTGGTGTGCACGTGTTCATTCGCTTCATCTCACAACGTGGATACCTCTGTTACCCTCATTTTACATGCAAAAAAACAGAGCTTAAGGAAGCATCCTGAGGACAGCAGCTGGGCGTGATGAAGTCCAACCCAGAGCACATAGTCTTCTCCACTGTAAGAGGTGGTTACCATAGAGACATCAGAATCCCTTGGAAGGTATGTTAAGACACGCCACCAGGCTACTGTCATGACTTTTGGTCCTAGTTCTGGAGTGAGGCCTGGGAATCTGCAGTTCCAAGGAAGCTGGTTTTGAGGAAGAGTGCTCAGCACAGTGAGGTTCAAGCAGTCAAGGAGCGTGGCCAGTGTAGCACACTCATGTTCACATGGCTGTGGTCTCTGTGGGTGACAGGTCTTGGATGGGTCACCAGAGGCAGAGCTAGTGGTTCACACCTGTTTGGGTGGTGTGTGAGGGGTGTGGCAGGGAAGAGGAGCAGGAACAAGACAGGGTCTGGGGGCAGCTGGGAGTATTGGGTTCAGCGGGCCGACTGAGGCCTAATGTCTGGAAGCCTGGAGCACAGATGAGCCAGAGCAAGTTTCACTGTGTGCCACTAAGCTGGCTGTCGGTGATCCAGGACAGTCACTGGCCTAATGCAGTCTTTACTGATATGTAGGTTGCCTCTCCAGCCAGGTGGCTCCCGTTCTCCTGTAATTCTCCAGCGAAGGAGCTGCTGAGAGTTGTTGACACTCCGACAGCTGGGCTGGGACGGGAGCACCATCTGAAAGAGGGTTTGGGTAGGGAGACTGATCCATAGAGTGATCTGAAACCCACACAACAAATCCATGGAAAAATATGTGTGTGAGATTGCATGTAGGTGAAGAGAGGAGGCTTGACTTGAAAGCAGTTGTTTGAGAAGGAGTTGGTGATCTCAGTTGACCACAAGCTCAAGATAAGCAAACAGAATACCATGGATGCTAGAAAAGCTAAGAACTTTAACTACATTCATTAAGGCACAAGTGGACCTCAAGTATGGTCTGGGGACCCTCAGCAACCCTTCCAGGGGGCCCATGAGGGCAAAACTTTTGATAATTATATTTAGATGTTATTTGTATCTTTCACTCCCATTCTCCTCAGGCTTTCCAGAGGCTTCCTGATGAGTGGTATGGCAGGAGACTGAAGGCAAAAGCAATACAAGAATCCAGCTGTCTTCTGTTAAGCCAGGCATTTAAAACTCTGCAAAAATGAAAACAGTGCTACTTTTCTCATGAATATATTTTGTTTTAAAAACTGTATTTATTTTTCACAGAAATATGCTATTATGCTAACAATTATTAAGTGAACTAGTAAATATTTTTTAAAAATTCAATTTTAATTTCTAGTATCATGAGTATCAATAGCTGTAACTCTCTTGAACAGAAGCACATTGGGATCCTCAGTAAAGTGTAAAGGAGTCCCAAGACCACAGATTTTGAGAACCATTGATGCAGTCAAGGAAATGATACATTCCTACATGTGAAGAAGAACATGGATAACTAGTACAGATAAAAACCTGATACATAAGTCATAGTTAAAAATAAACCACAAGTAGGATTTGTCCAGGCTGAAGAGTGTTCCAGCGGCAAAAGATGTGCTTGAAATACAAGGTTGTGAGGACTGTCTGGAGCTCAGGGAGCGGAGGGGGGAAGGTGAGTTGCCTTCTGATGTCCAGAAGGCTTCCTGTGGAAGAGAGTGGACCTTGCTTGTTTCTGAGGATGAGACATTTCTGGTTTCTGGAAGTAACTCTAGACAGATCTCCCTGATGGTTAGAACCACCTGCAGTGGACCAGGCTGTCTTGCAAGACCCTGAGTTCCTGGCCCTCTGGTGAATTTCCACTGCGAAGAGGCAGCATCACTCTGGTGCTGTGGTCACAGACTCAGATGCTCAGAGCTCCCAGCAGCTGGGCAGATGACAGGGGAGATAGAGCTGTGGAGGAAGGAGGGGCTGCCTTTTCCAATGCAGCACACGCTTACAGGAAGGTGGAGATCTGGACTTCCGTGTGTTGACTTAATTAAAGAAACATCCTGTACAGCCAAAGAGACTTTATCTATGGGCTGCAAATCATCCTTGGGTCGCCAGTTAAGCCTCAGGTATTTCAGGAAGGATTCCTGAGTTGCGTGGAAGACTGAGCCAGGGACTCTTAATTCTCTAGGCTTTAAGGACCGATAGCTCCGTGTGTATACATCATATCTCTTGCTTAAGATGTCCAAAGGGCTGCCTCTGCTCATTGTTGTTTAAAACACTGGTTTTAATTTTGGCTGGTGTGATGTGGGAAGTCAGTTCACTTCCCTGTTCTGTCCTGAACTAGCAGTCTTGACTGTGGGGAGAAGGCTGATTTGGATGGAAATGGAGGTCAGTGTGTTACGGGAAATATGCAGGCGTAGAAAGACAGAGAGCACATGTTCTCACTCACATTTGGAAGCTAAACAGTGGAGCTCATCCACATGGGGTGGATTGCTGGTTACCAGAGGCCAGGAAGGGTGGTAGGGAGGGAGGAGGAAGAGAAGTTGATTAATGGGTACACATATGCAGTTTGGTAGAAGAAATAAGACCCAGTGTGGATAGATCAGCAGGGGGACTGCAGTTTATAGTAATCTACTGTACATTTCAGAATAGCTAGAAGAGAATAATTTGAATGATTCTAGCATAAAGACAATATTTAAGGTGATGTATATCCCAAATACATGGATTTGGTCTTTACAAATTACATACTATATTAGATTGTCACATGTAAACTGCAACTGTGTATATCTCTTATACATCAATACGATTTTTTTAAAAAAGATAGCTGGACTCATGATTTTTATGCCTATGAGATTATTTACAATAGTATGTAGATAGCAGTAGGATTTTAAAAATCAAACCAAAGCAGAATAGAAAGTGAAGTCATTTGTGAAAATCATTATCTCTACCTCCTTTGGATTTACTATATCCAGTGTTCTAATTATAACATAAATGGTAGTTAAGGGAATGAGATAATACTCAGAAATCTACTATGTATATTGGGGTGTCTGTTAGTTCTAGCTTTGGGAAACAGTAGTTCTTATAGGCTAGTCATATGAGTAAGGACATTTACTGAGAGTAGCTAGAATGATTTTGCTTGTGACATTTCTGAATTTATGAAATAACAAATGAGACTAGCAATTTTTTAACAATTTTTAACTACTGACCAAAAGAAATCCATTGCATCAATTTAAAATCCTCTAAATGGTGACACATTTTCATAAATGGGTGTCGGTGCTACTATGTTGCTTTATCAGTGTTTGGATTTAATTGAAGACATTTCTTAGAGAAATTGATTTGATCATTTAACAGTAGTGAAAACGATGATTTAACAATTGGCCTGCTTTAGTGAACAGGAACTTATTGTGGAAAGTCTTTATTGAAACCTTATTTAGATAAGTGAAATAATAGTTTGAGAATGGAAGTGGGAACACAGGCTCTCAATTTCAATTAGACAGTTCTTTTTTGATGAAATTTAGTCATTGGCTAGGGCTGGTGGCTCATGCTTGTAATCTCAGCACTTTGAAGGCTGAGGCAGGAAGATCACTTGAGACCAGGAGTTCAAAAATTAGTCATTAGTAATCTTTAAATTTTTAATGTATTATTGCAAAATAACTGCTAAACTTAAGACATTTAATTTTTATTTAATTATTATTACTATTATTTTTAGAGATGAGTTTTCACTATGTTGCTCAGGCTGTTCTTAAACTCCTGAGCTTAAGCAATCCTCTTGCCTTGGCCTCCCAAAGTGCTGGGATTACAGGTGTGAGCCACCTTATCCAGTCTTAAACTTAAAACATTTTTTTAAAGATGCTAAATTAACTTTCTGGCCAATAAAGACTAGAGTGAAGAAGCAGGGTGTAAGTTTTCTATCATGTTCAGCCACTCAAGAAAAGGAGACAGTGAGGTGAGTATTCAGTATAGATATTGGTTGTTAATAATCAGTGGCAAGAATTATTCATGAATGCTCAGAAGAGGGAAATGACTGAAAGTCTTTCTCTGCAACTAGTGTTCTAGCTGACGTTGCTTCGCATTTTCTTTTTGTCTTTAATTTCTTCAGTTCTGAAATTTTGAATCATTTTCATAGAATAGAGACGGCCCAGAGTTGATCCTTGATTCACTCAACTCAGATACTTATGTTTCCTCTAAGTTGACTGATAAGCCTCGTGTTATCAAGGTCTTGGGTTCTTCTGCCTGGAGTCATTGACTGCATCTGCAGTTGTGCCTCTTCCTTTCAGAGGCAGCCAAGATGGGAGCAGAGCATATTTGATTTATTCATTTCCTGCCCTCATTACTCCAGAGCCTCAGCTTGCACCTTCAGATCACACTTTTAAAAAACTATGAAAATTATAGAGTCATAAAAACAGTCATAGAATGCTAGTAGAAAAAAAGACTGTTGTCCTAGGACCTGTAGCTCACCAATGGGACTCTCCTTAGATGGAGCAGGTAGACTATTACAGGGAGCCGGCCCTTAACAAAACAACCCATCACAAATTCCCTGGTGCATGAATCCAGGAATCAACAACAGGAGAATATCTCCATCGCCAGAGAGCATGTCCAGAGGATGATGGTCTTCTACGGAAACCAGGGCTTCAGATATACTCATTTGCCCTGAGGATTTTATTAAAAGGCTTCTGGAAGGAGTTCTATTTTGTATGTCCAAAATAGGCTCATCTGTCAGAAGATTATTTTCTTTCTGATAGAATAAATGGCAAGCCTCGGTTCTCAGCAAGCATTCCCAATTCTCTGTACAGCAGCTGCTGTTTTTAGATTGAAGTATAGACGCACTGATAAGTATAATGATGAGTAGGAAGCTGATTACTTCCAGTGTTTGGAGATGTAATTATTAAGGTGACGTGAACACACCAGAAAGTCTGCTCCATTTAATGTGTGTTGAAGTGAGTGGAAGAAAGTGTGGTGTTGCTCGATGTTCGTGTCTTTTTTTGTTGTTGTTGTTTTTTTGAGTTGGAGTCTCACTCTGTCGCACAGAGGCACGTTCCCGGCCACCGCAGCCTCGACCTGCTGGACTCTGGCGATCCTTCTGCCTCAGCCTTCCAAGTAGCTGGAACTACAGGCGTGCGCTACCATGCCCGGCTAATTTTTTGATTTATTGTAGAAATGAGATCTCGCCAAGTTGCCCAGGCGGGTCTCGAACCCGCGGGCTCAGGCAATCCACTCACCTCAACCTCCCAAAGCGCGGGATTACAGGCTGAGGATGTTCATGTCTTAACTTACTGGCTCTAATCTGATAGATCACTGGATTGTTTCAGGATAAAACTGTCCATACCACAGACCCCATCCCACTCTTGTGTTATTAGGTATTATAAGCATATAAATATTAAAGGTATTATAAGTATAAGGTATTATAAAAGGGTTCAAAGACAGATTCAATAGGAATTCTATTTCCTTTAAAGGTTAGACGGATGCCATAGAGTCGTGCGGTGTTGACGAGGGGAGTGTGGAATGTTCTAAAAGCCAGTCATGCCTGATCAGGATTTTCAATTCCAATAAAATGGGGGATTATTGCACAAAATACAATATTCTACAAATCATGTTTCTTTAGTTTATGACCGAAGTGCTTGTCTACTCATTCTTAGAACTCATCAGAAGCAACATAACTGCTAAACTGAAGACATTTAATTTTTATTTAATTATTATTACTACTATTTTTAGAGATGAGTTTTCACTATGGTGCATGCGACTATTCCAACTATCTAATGGAATTAGATTTGAGGGTCTGTGTGCAATCGAGTGTTCCGCTGTGACACCAGGTCGTCTCACAGAGAGGCAGGTCTCGGTCCACCTTCCATGGAATCCGTTTTCCTCTTTAAGCTCTTGGCACCTGAGTAACATCATTGCAAAGTTCCAAGGGTACCTTAGCTCCAGTGAGAGTCAATGGCACATATGGCTTCTTAAGGATACGTCTATCTTGAGATTCTCTGTGCTCTCTGTTCTCCTTACAAAGCAGAGAGAGGATCTATTTTCTGAGATAATTCAAATTGAATACATCCAGATAGGTAACTCATTCTCTTTCTATTTGTCAAGCTAGTAGAAAAAGCTTTTGAAGAAACCCCTGCCATAGCCACTGTATTTTAACTCCGTGGCGTGTTACATTAGAAGGTTTTCTTTACATATAGTTCTAGTGTCGAGGTTTTTAAAGACATCAAAAGCTAAATAGTTTCTATTAATAGCAACAGCTGTGTACTTAAGAGAATACAAAGCTGGACGTGGTGACTCAAGCCTATAATTCCAGCACTTTGGGAGACTGAGGTGAGGGGATTGCCTGAGCCCACGGGTTCGAAAACAGCCTGGGTAACTTGGCGAGACCTTATCTCTACAATAAATTAAAAAATTAGCTGGGCATGGTAGTGTGTGCCTGTAGTTCCGGCTACTTGAAAGTCTGAGGCAGAAGGATTGCCTGAGCCTAGCTGGTCGACGCTGGGGTGGCCATGAGCATGCCACTGCACTCCAGCCTGGGCAATAGAGTGATACTCCAACTCAAAAAAAAAAAAAAAAAGAAGTTTTAAAACTAGATTGGATTGAATTTTAGTATGCATTTCAATGTTTACTATTACACTTACAAATAATAATATGTAAGTTGTGCATGCATCACCATAATCTTATTTTAAATAATTTTCATCACCACAAAAAGAAATATCATACCTATTTGCACACATTCTTTAATTCAAGGCAACCACTAATATACTTTCTGTCACTATAGATTTGCCTTTTCTAGACATTTTATATAAATAAAATAATACAACCTGTGGTCTTTCATGACAGGTTTCTTTTTCTAAGCGTAATGTTTTTGAGGCCCATTTCTGTTTTAACATAGGTATGTATAATTTTTAAAGACATAAAATCAGTAAAGATTAAAATTATTTTCTTCAAATGACTGCAATAAATGGATAAGCAAATATTTACTTGAATAAATTATTCTTATATGAAGTAACATCTATCATACACACATGGGCAAGAGCAGAAACGTTCATACACAACTATGTACTACAACCACTCTTGGCTTATTCCTTTTCTAATAGGGATTTAAATGGAAAAGTCTCAGGATTGTAATTTTGGATTTACACAAATAACTCAGATTTAATACATGCCCCCTCAGTGCTCA
>CAUYQG010166879.1:0-11319 GCA_963574415.1 Tarsius wallacei
CAAAATACCCTTTAAGTTATCAAAAATTTAAAAAGATACAGAAAGTCACTGTATAATGATAGAAGGTTCAATCCATCAACAAGAAATATCCATCCTAAACATATATGCACCCAACATAGGAGCACCAATGTTCATAAAGCAGCTTCTAGGCAAACTTAAAAAAGATATTGGCTCTAACACTATCATAGCTGGGGACTTTAATACCCCACTCACAACCCTAAACAGATCATCAAGACAAAAAATCAGCAAGGAGATATGGAAACTCAATGTGACTCTTAACCAAATGGACTTAATTGATAGCTACAGAACACGCCAAGAATGACCACATAATATGCATTCTATTCATCACCACATAAAATGTACCCTAAGATTGACCACATCCTTGGCCATAAATCAAGCATAAACAAATTTCATACGATTAAAATTTTGCCATGTACCTTCTCAGATCACAGTGGGATAAAAATAAATATCAACACCAACAAAATTCCCCAAAACCCACAAAGACATGGACACTATACAGTATGATGCTAAGCAATACTGGGTCAACATGGAAATCAAAATAGAGATTAAAAGATACGTGGAAACAAATAAAAATGAAGAAACATCTTACTAAAACCTCTGGAATGCCATGAAAGCAGTAGTAAGAGGGGAATTCATATCTCTGCAAACACATATGAAGAAAATGGAAGATCACAAGTTAAGAGCCTAACAAGTCACCTAAGGAAGCTGGGAAAACAAGACCACCAAAACCCTAACTTCAGCAGAAGAATCCAGATCACCAAAATAAAAGCTCAAATCCGGGACATAGAAGACAAGAAGATAATACAAAAAATCAATGAAACAAAAAGCTGGTTCTTTGAAAGGATAAACAAGATTGATGGTCCCCTAGCCAGACTGACCAAGAAAAAGAGAGACAAAGACCAAATAAACTCAATCAGAAACACGAAAGACGAAGTCACAACTGACCCTGAAGAAATACAAAAGATTATCAGAGACTACTATGTACACCTGTATGAAAACAAACTTGAAAACATAAAGAAAATGGAGGACTTTCTGACATCACACAACCTCCACAGGTTGAAACAAGAAGAAATCGATACCCTAAATAGACCAATAACAATCCAGGAAATTGACATTATAAGAAAACTACCTACAAAAAAAAAAAAGAGCCCTGGACCAGATGGCTTTCCAGCAGAATTCTATAAAACATACAAGGAGGAACTGATACCAATCCTATTGAAAGTATTCCAGATGATTGAGAAAGATGGAACTCTCCCCAAATCATTTTATGAAGCTAACATCACATTGATACCCAAGCCAGGTAAAGACCCAACAAAGAAAGAGAACTACGGGTCAATATCCTTAATGATCATAGATGCTAAAATCTCAACAGGATCCTAGCAAACTGAATTCATCAACACATATAAAAAATCATCCACCATGACCAAGTAAGCGTCATCCCTGGGTGCAAGACTGATTCAACATTTGTAAGACCATAAATGTAATTAAATACAGACTTAAAGTTTAAAGTCTGGGAAACTCATCAACAGACGTAAAAACAAAAACCACATGATTATATCATTGGATGCAGAAAAAGCTTTGATAAAATACAGCACCCCTTCCTGATAAAAACCCTTGAACACCTAGGCATAGATGGAACATACCTCAAAACAGTAAGAGTCATCTATGAGAAACCCACAACCAGCATACTGATAAACAGACAGAAATTGGAACCATTTCCCCTGAAAACTGGAACAGGACAAGGATGCCCACTCTCACTCCTCCTGTTCAACATAATTTTGGAAGTTCTAGCTAGAGCAATCAGAGAAGAGAAGGCGATCAGGGATATCCAAATAGGAAAAGAGGAAATCAAGTTATTCCTCTTTGCATAATTACATAATTCTATACCTCGAAAACCCAAGAGAATCTGTCAAAAACCTCCTTGCACTGATAAAAGACTTTGGCAAAGTCTCAGGGTATAAAATAAATGTGCAAAAGACAGTTGCATTTCTATACACCAATAATAAACAAACAGAAACCCAAATAAAAAGCACAACCCATTCACAATAGCCACACACAAAAGAATGAAATATATTGGCATCTTCCTAACCAGAGACGTGAAAGATGAAAACTATAAAACACTGCTCAAAGAAATCAAAGATGACACAAATAAGTGGAAAAATATTCTTTGCTCATGGATTGGAAGAATCAACATTGTTAAGATGTCCATTCTACCTTAGGCTATCTACAGATTTAACGCAGTATCCATCCATCAAACTATCAGCAACATTCTTCTCAGACCTAGAAACAACAACACAGAAATTCATATGGAAACATAAACAACCACAAATAGCCAAAACAATCCTCAGCAAAAACAAAACAAAACAAAACAATCAAACAAACAAAAAACAGGAAGTGTCACATTCCCAGACTTTAAACTTTATTATAAGCTACAATAATCAAAATGGCCTGGTATTGGTACAAGAACAGGCATATAGACCCTTGGAATAGAATTGAGATTCCAGAAGCAAAACTCCAATTTCTCAACCAAATCATCTTCAACATAGCCTCCACCGCCAACCACTGAGGAGAGGAGAACTATTCAGTAAATGCAGCTGGGAAAACTGGCTGACCACATGCAAAAGAGTGAAATAGGACCCCCACCTATCCCCATACACAAAAATCAACTCTAAATGGATCAGAGACCTAAGCATAAAACCTCTAACTATAAGAACCTTAGAAAATGCAGGAGACACTCTTATGGAAATTGGAACTGGCAACCAATTCCTGATCAAAACCCTAAGTACCCACTCCATAAGAGATAAGATAGACATGTGGGACCTCATCAAACTGACAGGCTTCTGCAAAGCCAAAGAAACCATTAAGAGGGAGACAGCTCACAGACTGGGGAAAAATATTTTTCAACTCTATGTCTGACAAAGGCCTAACATCTACGATCTACAAGGAACTCAAACGTGCTGAAAAGAAAAAAACAAACAGCCCCATTACAAAGTAGGCAAAAGATATGAATAGACACTTCTCAAAAGAAGACATACAAGTAGCCAACAGATACATGAAAAATGCTCAGCCTCACTAGTCATCAAAGAAATGCAAATTAAAACTACACTGAGATACCACCTAACTCCAGTCAGAATGGCCATCATCAATAACTCAAAAACAACAGATACTGGAGAGGATGCGGCGAAAAGGGAACACTTCTACACTGTTGGTGGGAGTGTAAACTAGTACAGCCTCTGTGGAAAACAGTGTGGCGATTCCTAAAAGATCTAAAAATTGATCTCCCATAGGACCCCGCAATCCCCCTACTGGGAATATATGCGGAAGAACTCAAATCATTCTATAAAAAAGATATTTGCACACATATGTTTATTGCAGCATTGTTCACAATAGCAAGAACATGGAACCAACTGTGCTGTCCATCAAAAAAGGACTAGATTTAAAAAAATGTGGTACATATACACGATGGAATACTACGCAGCCATAAAGAAGAACAAAATCATGAACTTCACAGAAACCTGGATGGAATTTGAGTCTATAATGCTGAGTGATCTTTCACAGAAACAAAGAACTGAGTATCACATGTTCTCACTTATAAGTGGACTTTGAACAACTATCATAACAGTATAAGAAAATGATTGACAGTAGGGGAAACTGCTTGGGGAAAGGGGGCACACCTCATCAACAAGGATGCCTGCATAATAAATATTTGTATACCTAACCCCGAATTGTACCCCACAATTTTAAAATAAAAAATTTAAAGGTGGAAAAAAAATAAAAAGAATATATGGTCACATGATTACTGTATGGTAGATAAAGGATCAGTGGTTTACTTAAAACAATTACCCTATGTAAGATGTGCATATATACACAACAACAGTAGTGATTAGTCTAAGTCTCATACTGAGACAACAATCTATTAGGAGAATGTCACTAAAAAAAATTCAGGGTTTTAGCAGTCAGTTTAAGTACAGAACCCAAGTTATGATGTTACACTGATTTTTGAAAGCCACAGATCAGCCGGGCTCGGTGGCTCAGCCTGTAATCCCGCTGCTTGGGAGGCTGAGGTGAGTGGATTGCCTGAGCCTGCGGGTTCGAGACCCGTCTGGGCAACTTGGCAAGACCTCATCTCTACAATAAATCAAAAAATTAACCGGGCATGGTAGTGCGTGCCTGTAGTTCCAGCTACTTGGAAGGCTGAAGCGGAAGGATCGCTGGAGCCCAGCAGGTCGAGGCTGCGGTGGCCGGGAGTGGCCACTGCACTCCAGTCTGGGTGACAGAGTGAGACTCCAACTCAAAAAAAAAAAAGAAAGCTACAGATCAAATGAGATATCTGTTTCTTAAACAGAAGTGTTTACTGATCAAAACTTCTTGATTCAATTAAAATGCAAGCACTATCTAATTTATAAGACCGTCATGTATGCTTTATTGCCACGCTAAGGTGAACGTTTATAATGAGCTGCTATTACTGCTCACAGTGTGTACTCTTTATGAGTTCAGACAAAAGGAAACATTTTTAAACTCTCATATCAGCTTGGGAATAGTTTTAGACACAGAGAGAACTAATATAGAATAGCCATCTGCTCCATACATAGAATGTTTTAAGAGCAACAATGAAAAAATTAAGTATAATAGAGAATAAAAATTTATGACCAAAAAAAAGAGTGGTTTTAGGTGAAAAACGTTAATCCAGAAGCTGATACCAGGAAAGTCTGGGAAACACTAGGGATACAAGCACTGGACAGAAGCTTCAGGCCAGTATTTTATTAGCATATGCCCAAATGGGGAAGCTGGAATTTAGAGGCCTGACAAGCTGAGGCCCTTAAAGGGTCTCCACACTAATAAATGCAGACTATGAAAAAGCTGCCATTGGCACAGAGAAGCAACACAAATGATTACCTCTGCTTAATATTCTGGGAGGAAAAAGTGGTCATATTGTGTGGCTATAAATTAGAGTCAAATTTTTCATCACTTGCATTATGTGGGAATCTTCCAACAGTGTTCCTGGACTGATGAAACTCCAGGAATACTTAGAAAAGAATACAGAAAAAAACCTCTACTTTTAAGCAAAATATCCAGAATAAATGAGTGTCCTTATTCACCACCACTACACACACACACACACACACACACACACACACACACACACAATCTCTACTGGTCTGGCAATAACATTTACCAACTAGAGTAGAAAATAATGACCATCATATAGAAAATAATAAAATACAATTAACAGGAAAATGAACACTTAAAATGTAAGTCGATGGAATAATTAGAAGGAATATTATACAATAATATTTAAAAGAACTAAATAAATCAAAATAAAAGTGAGAGAATAGAAATATGATAAATAAATCTATTGTACTGTATTGCAAAGTTGGCCACAATTTTTCCTGTCAGTATGTGTGACTGTGCATCTCCACTTATCAAGACATGGAGCCCATCTTCCCAGTCCTTTGGTTTGGATTATTCTATCGTCTTGATTTGGCCCATATAGGAGGGCAGAAGTGATAGACCACTCTTAAGCCTGAATCTCAAGGGGTTTTGCACATTTCTGCTCTTGATACTGGGACCCTGATGCTGACACCTAGAAAGTCCTGGACTACCTGGCTAGATAATGAGACGCCACAAGGGTGGGAATAAACCATTTAACCTGAGTCTTCCTGAGAACAGCCAGATAACCAAATCATGATCTGATTTTGTGTGCCTTGCAGAGACCAGAAAAACACTTATTTGAGCTCAATAAAATCCGCAACCCTCAGAATGATAAGATACATACATGGAGATTGTATCAAGTCACTAATTTAGGGATAGTTTATTTTACAGAAAAAAATAAACGGTTGCATGAGAAAATATGAAATGCAAAAAAGTTGATTATTTTTTAAGATTACATCTCTAAACAGAGGAAGAAGATGTGCATTATCGATCGGAGGAGAAAAAGGTATGTTTAACTTGAAAGTCTGAGGACCGCTCAGTCCTATGAATAGACCCTAACCAATAAGATGATACTTTTGTTTTAAAAACAGTCGAGATGCAGCTTCTTTGTGCCAGAGAGGGACTTTCTCAGAACTGGAAATAAATCCACTAAGAAACATGGCTTCCTAAACAAATTGAACTAGTGCATAGATAAAGCAGGCAGGAGTAATGGATTAGTATTCTAGAGAGAAAACCAAGGAACATGGGTGGTTTCCAGACTGAGGTATGTGGTTGCTAGAGGTCAGACATCATACACAGAAATTGCCACGAACAAGATAAGTGCTAAAGTATGCAAGTTAAACATTCCGACTTTGCCCTCCCTCACATAGAAGTATTTGGAAGTAAGTACTCAGATGAAGGTGAAGATTTATGCACAGTCTATTTTTAAAATTTGAGTTATCAGCATAGTAAAAGTTACTAGGATGAGCCAAAGTTCTATGTCACACTCTGGAATTAATAGCATACCAAAAGTATTGTTGGTTGTTTACATATAAAATCAGTTTGAATGATGGCAGATTTTTAAAAAATCTAAAGTCATGGAGACCAGAAATATGTGCCATATTATTTTAAGTCCTAAAAAATAATAGGCGTCAATATTGCATTCTATATTTAGTGAAAATATTCTTCCAAAATGTAGGAGAGAACAAAATATTTTCAGTTAAATAAAAGCTAAGAGAATTCATCACTGGTATAATTGCCCTTAAAAAATGGCTCAAAAGTCCTCCAAATAGAAAAGAGAAAATAGCAGAGGAAGACCTGGATAGAAACAAGAATATAACAATGAATAGATAAAAATTAAGGGAAATATAATAGATTATCTTTATCCATAATATTTTAAACAATATTTGATGACTTGAACAAAAATTATCATCTAATCTGATATGCTCAAGGCAATTGAACTGAAAAGGGACCCACATGGAAGTAAGACTTATACATTTTGCTTAAAGTTGTGAAATACAGATACCAGTAGGCTATAAGTTATGTACATATGTGTGGGTAATACTAAGAACAACCATTGAAAAGCCCATGCAAAGTGATAGACTCACAAATACTGTAAATAAATCAACACAGAATCCTAAGAATAAACTTGCAAGCAATGTAGAGAAAGGCAACAAAGGAGACACAGAAGAATGAGAAACAAACAGAAAGCAAATAATACAATGGTAGATTTAAGTTCTAACATACATTAAAAAAAGAAAAAAAACTTTGAATGCAAATGATCTAAATACTCCAGTTAAAAGAGCTTTTCAGAATGGAATAAAAGACTCAAATATATGTTGTGTATAAGAAATACACTCCAAATACAATGGCATACATATGTTGGAAATAAAAGGGTAGGAAAAAGTATATCATAAAAACTATCAATAAAAAATCTTGAAAGGCTATATTGATATATGATAAGGTAGAATTTAGAGTAAAGAGAATAACTAGAGACGGAGAAAGATATGTTAAAGATGAAATAATCGGCTGGGCTCTGTGGCTTAGTCTGTAATCCCAGCACTTTGGGAGGCTGAGGCGAGTGGATTGCCTGAGCCAGCGGGTTCGAGACCCGCCTGGGCAACTTGGCGAGACCTCATCTCTACAATAAATCAAAAAAATTAGCCAGGCGTGGTAGCGCACCTGTAGTTCCAGCTACTTGGAAGGCTGAGGCTGAAGGATCGCCGGAGCCCCGCAGGTCGAGGCTGAGGTGGCTGTGAGTGTGCCACTGCACTCCAGTCTGGGCGTTGGAGTGAGACTCCAACTCAAAAAAAAAAAAAAAAAAGATGAAATAATCAATATACCAGAAACCAAAGAAATATGCACCAAAACCAAAGTTTTAAAATGTGTGAAGCAACACTGAAAAGGAAGAAAGAAGCAAAAGGCAAATTTGTCATTCCAGTTTGAGAATTTAACATCCATCTTTCATCAGTTGATAAAATTTTAGACAGAATAGCAGCAAGGATTTAGAATAGCTTAGCAAACCATAAAAAAGATTGAACATGAAACATACTACTCAGCAAAAGCAAAATACAACTTTTTTTTAGTGTCCACAGAACTTTCACCAAGATTGGTGAAATAGATGATATAGGTTATAAAACAAACCTCCACCAAGTTATAAGAAATGAAAACACATAGAGTGGTCATAAGAGAATTCAGTCGGAAATCAAAATTTATAAAACACAGAAATTAACCAACTAATGAAAACTAATAAAAATAATATATAGTCACGAGTAAGAGTAGAACTAAAACATATTAAAATCTATGGAATGCAACCAAAGCAATGCTGACAGAGAAATCTATAACACTAAATATTCACATTAGAAATGAGAAAAGAGCCGGGTTCGGTGGCTCAGCCTGCAATCCCGAGCTTTGGGAGGCTGAGGTGAGTGGATTGCCTGAGTCCGCGAGTTTGAGACCAGCCAGGGCAACTTGGTGAGACCTTATCTCTACAATAAATCAAAAAAATTAGCCAGGCGTGGTAGCGTCTGCCTGTAGTTCCAGTTACTTGAAAGACTGAGGTGGAAGTATTGCTTAAGTCCAGCAGGTCGAGGCTGCGGTGGCCATGAGAGTGCCACTGCACTCCAACCTGGGAGACAGAGTGAGACTCCAACTCAAAAAAAAAAAAAAGAAAAAAGAAATGAGAAAAGATCTCAAATCAATAACCTAAACTCCTAACTTAACAAATTTAAAAAAAAAAGAACCAATAAACTCAAACCAAACAGAAGAAAAAAGGAAAAAGTAAAGATGTGAGTAAAAGTCAGAAATTAAGAATGACAAACAAATAAAATAATAAAACCAAAAGCTGAGTTTTCAAAAAATCAGACTCTTATAAATCTTAATAAAGACTAAAAAAATAAAATAAAAACAGAAAAAAATCCACAAATCACCAATATCAGAAATTAAACACTAGGTATCAGTATAGATCCTGTAGTTGTTAAAAGGATAATAATTAAGTACTATAAAAATTTAACATTCATATTTGATTAATTCGAAAAAAGAAGCCAATTATCCAAACCACAAACTATTAAAATCAACCAAAATGAAATGGACAATCTAAATAACTTGGTAACCATTAAAGAAATTGATTTTTAATTTAAAAGCTTTTAAAAAGTAAATTTTCGGTTTCAGATGGTTTCTTTTGACTATGCTACCAAATACTTAAATAAGAACTAATGCCAACTCTATACAATCTCTTTCAGAAAGTAGGAGAGAACAAGAGTACTTCCAAACTCATTTTATGAGGCCAGAATTAACCTGACTTTAAAAATAAACTAAGACAAAACAAATAAGCCAAACATATTACCAAAAAAAAAAAAAAAAAAAAGAAACTTCAAACAAAATCTGTCATGAATGTAGAATAAAAAATATTCAACAAACTATAAGCAAATTGAATCCAGGAATGTTTGAAAAGAATTGTAGCAAACCAAATTGAATATATTTCTTGTAGACAAGGCTAGTTCAACATACTAAAATCAGTGAATAGAATCTACCATATTAGCAGGCTAAAGAACAAAAAAAAAGTATGGCTAACTGACACAGCAAAAACTTTCTGAGAAAATGTAACTCTCTTTCAGTATGAAAAGTCTAAGTAAGCTAAGAATAGTAGGGAACTTTCTCAACTTGGCAAATAGATTTTACAAAACACCTACAGGTAACATTGCCTTTGATGAAAGTTTGAATGTATTTCTTCGAAAACTAGGAGAAAGCAAAGTATGTCCAGCTTCACAACTATTATTCTACTTAAATCTGAAAAGTTCTAGCCATTGCAAAAAGGCAATAAAAAGGGAATAAAACATGTAAATTAAAAATAAAGAAATACAACTGTCTCTGTTTGCAAATGACAAAAATAACTAGAAAATACCAAGGAATCTGTGAAAAAAAAAGGCTTTTAAAAATATTGAGTTTCAAAATTTTTCAAGATACATGATCAACCTACAAAAATCAGTTGCATTTTTTATACAAACAATGAACAGGTAGAAACCAAAATTAGGACACAATACCATTTACAATCACTTCAACAAAAGCAAAATAAAATCCAAGGAAACATAAATAAATGGAGAAATGTATTATGCTTACAGATTAGAAGACAACATAGCAAAGATGTCATTTCTTTCCTTACTATTTATAGGTTTAGTGAAACTTTAATAAAAATCCTAGCAAAGTATTTTCATCTTTATTATTTTATTTTAAATACACGCATAAGTTTTCTGGTCAGAGCAGATTTCTTATTTTTTACCTATGGTTCCTTTGTGTCTCAGTTCCTACGGTGGCAACATGGTGAGAACCAGATCAAATATCCCACCTGTAAAAAGTCTGTGTTATAGGCAAGAACAGAGAAAACATAGGCAGCATCGTCCCTCTCCCCTTCTAAGAGAGTTGTCTTAAGAATTTCTACTCTAATACTTTGGAATTCAAATAATTATCTCCTGGGAAGATATAAGACCATTGCCTCAAGCTTTATAATTCGGAGATGACTTTTTATCCCTTCAAGTGTAAAAACATATCTCTATACAAATGCTCCTCGACTTACAACAGGGTTACATTCTGGTAAAACGAAAAGAATTGTAGATCTAACCATCCTAAAACTGAGATTATCTGTTGTTAGGTAAATCTCTTTGAAATTTTCGATTTCTGTGTAGTCGTAAGTAAATTCACTTCCATGGCTTAGTGTTGCCACAGGTTCTAAGTTTTAGTAAAATTTCTTCAGAAAGTCCTAACTATGCAAAAACATAAAAACACCTTTATACAATCTCATATTGTTTTACAGCAATAGATAATAAATGTGCCTCCCAATAAACACACTTTATAGTTGACTTTTAACAAACATGCAAGGAATGATTAATTTGAATAATATGCTAGTTTAATCTTAAAAAGGAGGAATTTTTTCAAATTCCAGCTTGTCTTGTAAGATGCAAATAACTACTGAAAAAATAGATTAAGACAATATAAACAATGAGAAAGAGAGAGAGAGAGAGGGAGTTAAAGGTCCATTTCAATTAAATTTAGAGGCAAAAAAAAACTTTATAAAATATTAGTTAATCTAATTTAATACTACAGTTGACCCTTGAACATGGGTTTGAACTGGAAGGCTCCATTTACTTATATGTGGATTTTTTTTTTTAACTAAACATGGATGAAAATGAACTATTCCTGGTAAGAAAGCTTCATATACAGAGGGTCAACTTTTTATGGACAGGTTCCACAGGACCCACTGTGGGACTTGACGCTTCTTAGATTTTGGTATATGTGAAGATTCTGGGACCAATCTCCCAGGTATAACTAGGGACAAGTATATATTAAAATAATAATTTATTGTTGTAAAGTAGACTGTATCACATAAATTAA
>CAUYQG010166882.1:0-33686 GCA_963574415.1 Tarsius wallacei
TCTATTGCACATTGTACTGGTTGTGCAATAATGAAGACTTCTGTTTAAGTACCTTTAGTCTGGGAAGTACTATTCTCTTTTGAAAGTATAATAGGACTTTGCCAGCTTAAAGTTGTACATAAAACTTGTGGGGATCCACACCTTGTGTGCCTCTTCCCTAACGGGAAGAGTGTAACTCTTGCTCCCTTTTGGGTCTAGTTTGCATTGCCACCAAGGCCTTGTGGGAGAACCTTGTTCTTTGTTTTTTGTTTGTTTGTTTGTTTGTTTTTTGAGTTGGAGTCTCACTCTCGCCCAGACTGGAGTGCAGTGGCCACTCCCGGCCACCGCAGCCTAGACCTGCTGGGCTCCGGCGATCCTTCTGCCTCAGCCTTCCAAGTAGCTGGAACTACAGGTGCGCGCTACCACGCCCAGCTAATTTTTGATTTATTGTAGAGATGAGGTCTCGCCAAGTTGCCCAGGCGGGTCTCGAACCCACGGGCTCAGGCAATCCACTCACCTCAGCCTCCCAAGGCGTGGGATTACAGCCTGAGCCACCAAGCCCGGTTGGCTTCATAGTTTTTAAGTGACCTTGAAGAAAACACCCATGAACAAGGAAGAGGTCAAAGTAATTAAGTAAAATCTACTCTTCCAATTGGAAACATATACTAACCCATGTGACATCTAGGGTGATTCAGAAGAAATAAATCACTGCCGAGGTCATAAACCCATGCTTGTGAATACTCTCTATGTGTCATAATAGTAAATGATCTTGGATAACAGGAATCAGTGTTAATACAATTAAAAAATATATTAAAAAACTAATACTGACTTTATGACTATAAAAGTACTCTCTCTGACTCATTCTACCTCTGTTCATTTCTTTTACATAATTATGTCTTGTTTGCTTATTCTTTGGAAGTTGCTATTTTTGTGTTTGGAGTGTTTATTTTTCTAATAGTTCAGAGTTATTTCCTGAAATTTCTCAGTTGAGGAGAAAGTGATCAAAAGTTTTTAGGCAGATTTTTAGAGTATCCGTATTTGAGCATATGAATACGAAGAGGAAGCACTATTAGAAGCCCAATACTGATGGTTCTAATACTGGGGAGTCTGCAGTTAACTTTTTTGATCCTAATGCTTCTTCTCTTCCTCTTCTAAATCTCATGCTGTTATTGTTGTTTTGTTTGTTATCTCTTCCTTTGCTGCTCATGTGTTTGGTATAGATTGTGGGATGGTTTAAGAAAGCCAGTGCTTGAAATAGAAATGAACAGAGGTATGGAGAAGCTAGGGAGTTCACAGAGTGTCATTCTCAATCTGTCTGAGTACTTAATAATATAATAATAGAAAGACTCTATGAAACCCTGGTAGACAGATGATCAGGATAACATCAAACACAAACTTTGAAAAGTATATATTACTTAAAAACTCAGTTCACCTGTGAGAAGGACTCTTGATATATTAGAGAAGTGAGCATGGTAAGTAGAAGTATCACTGCCAATGTTTGCCCATAATGCTAAATATGAAGAGATGCACAGCCCATGGTCAAACAAGCACAAGGGACATAAGAAGTGAGTTAAAGTACTCTTTCCATTTGGAAATCATCAATATGCCAACAGAAATGTTTAAAAAGAATTTTCTGCTAATAAAAAACCCAAGGAGCGGCCTTAGTTTACTCAGTGAAATGCTCAGCACAGGAAAACTGAAAGCCAGACAAAAATCCTGTGATATGCAAATACCCGTAGATTGTCTATGTCATTTAATGTTTGCTCAGCAGACTGGTGTGTTTCATAAAATCAGGATTATCAAGATTTCATGTGAGATAGTAAACTGTCTACTATTTCTATCCCCATCTCATTTTTCTCTCCCATTGACTGCTCTTTTCCATACAACTACATAAATATATGAACACATTTGTACTCCACTAGTGGTAGCATAGACAAGCTGACTCTGAGCTTGAATGTCACCAGTAAGATTTGATCAGGAAGACCGTCCATGGAATAATGAGGAGGGCAGAGAGATGGTATTGCTGGAGTGGCAAAAACAATGTTCCTATGGTTTTAGTAACTGGATCCTGGATCCCTGTCTTCAATGGACAGGGGGCCACATCAATGCCTTTACTAGATGCATACTCCTACACCATGGTTTTCCATACCATCTGATAGTCTTACTGAGGCCAATATCTTTGTCTTATGCAGAGACTAATTTAACTGTGCATGAAAAAGCTATTCTCTGAGGAGTTGCATTCCAGAAAGAATATAAAAACAAAACAAAACAAAAACAAAAAACAAAAACCCCCCAAAACAAAAAAATCAGGATTTGATTGAGTGAGTAAGCATTAAATTCAGGATTTTCTAAGTACAGGTAAATAGAAGTTGAAGTTCTTATTAACTCAAGGAAACCTAAGGAATTAGAGATATCCTAGAGATTCATTAAAGTATATCTAATAATGTTTTCAATAAATGATAATAAAATAAGAGAAATTCTTATTTGGAGCTTGAAACATAGTTACTAAATGTGTTTATTGGAATCTAAATTATTTATCAAGGTTTAGTAGTAAAATCAGTGAGGAAACTAAAATGGGAGGGTAAGAAATGCTTAAAATAAATTTTGGAAGAATATGGATAAAGAATTTCTACTTTAAGTCATGCTGTTAAAAGATTCAAAATACTCTAATCCCCTTGGTAAAAACAAAACCTGCCACAAAATGTTTTTTTGTGGGACTAATGAAGAATAATAGCTTTAAGGAAGCCACAATGAATAATAGCTTCAAGGAAACCATGACGAACTAAATTCCAGAAAAAATTGAAGACACATTATATGACAGCAGGAAGTTGCAGTGTTGTTTCTGGATATGAACTGAAAGAGTAACAGTCTTGCCATGAAAAGAGAGACTTTAGAGGGACAAGGTTGCATCCACTAAACAGTGAATGACATTATGAGCCAAACAGATAGAGTATAAACCTGAAAGTCTACCAGTGTAAAATAAATAATTAGGTCTAATAACTGTCTCTCTCTCTCTCTCTCTTTGGGTTGGAGTCTCACGCTGTCACCCAGGCTGGAGTGCAGTTGCATGCTAAAGGATATTGCAGCCTTGACCTGCTGGGCTCAGGTGATCCTTTCACCTCAGCCTTCCAAGCAGCCGGAACTACAGGTGGGTGCCACCATGCCTGACTAATGTTTTGTTTTTTGTTTTGTTTTTTGTAGAGAAGAGGTCTCACCAAGTTGCTCAGGCTGGTCTCAAGCCGCTGGGCTCAAGCCTCTTGCTTCTGCCTCCCAAAGTGCTAAGATTACAGGCGTGAGCCACTGCACCCAGCTAACAATTCTCATGACACTCTCACTTCTGACTTCTGCCCAGAAAGCAGCAGTGGAGAAGGGATTGGAGAATGGAGAAAAATCACATTGCCTTGGGCTTTTTAAATGTACTTGGATTGTGAGGTGCTAAATTAAAACTTAACCTCATTTGAAATTATATGAAACTTCAGTGCCAATTCTTCCCAGTTCAGATAATGACAAGATCAAAAAAGAGCCACAGCCATCGGAGGTTGTAGGTTGGGCTAATCAGAGGTGAATTCTGACTAATTAAAATTGGTCCAACTGTCGGCTCAACTTGATGGGAGATAGAAACTAAATGATCAGCCTCTTATTCTATCAGACACAAAAAGGGACATGGATTATTTTTTAATAAACCAAATAAAATGCAATATCATACTTCTGTCTACAATTTTACAATAATGTCTAGAATAATCTAAGAAAAAAAGTCATATAAGGAAGTAGAAAAATATGACCCAAAAGTAAGAGAAAATGTGATTATTAGAAGGCTATACAGAAATGATCAGTTAGTGGAGCTAACATACAAGAACCTTTAAAACAGCTATTTTAGCTACGCTCAAAAAATTACAGTGAAAAATGTAAGTAAATAATTAGTATTAGCACAGAAATAAACTCTAAAATAGAATTAAGAATTCTGTAGTTAAATAGTATGATATCTGATATCAAAATCATATTGAATGTGTTTAAAAGCAGACTGGAGGCAGAAGAGGTAAGGATTGCTGAACTTGAATATAGGCCAATAGAAATGACCAAAACTGCAACACAGAAAAAAAATAATTAAGAAAAAAATGGACATACTGTCAGTCACTTGTAGGATATTACCAAGGAGCTTAATATACCAGAGGGACCCCCAAAAACCAAGAATTATTTTTTGGAGGGTGGGCCCCTTGTAGTACAGGCTTGCCCCACTATGCAAGTGTTCTAGAAATCCACCCGCATCTGTGTGCCAGTTAGTGTTGCTGGAGGCTGAGTTCAGCCTCAGTGAATTTTTTTTTTTTTGGAGGTTCTTTCAACATGTTTGGTCACTTCATGATTGATGATTTAGGAGTGAAATTTCCTATGCCGCACTGTGTGTTCTGCAGTTTTTGACCAAAAATGTTATGCCGCCCCCCCAAGCAACATTATCCCCTCCTTATTCACCAGATCTCTCTGCAAGCGACTTTTGCTTGCTTGTTTCCATGATGGAAAAAAAAATTCCTCAAAAGGAGATGTTTTGCTGATGTGAAAGAAATGAAACAAAAAATGCAAAAGGACTAAAAGGTTTCAAAATTGATGAGTTCAAAAACTTTTGAGCAGTGGAGAAACCTCTCCAGAGGTGTAGTGCATCAAGTGGAGAGTACTTTGAAGGTGACTGATGTTTAACTATGTAAGAATAATACACAATTTTTTACAAATAAATTCCAGGGTTTTTTTGCCCCTCTCCCCGCCCAGTACGTATAATTGGAGTCTCATGATGAGAGGTGTGAGAGAGAATAAGCAAACTCTTTTTTAAAAAAATTAAAGTAAAAGATTATTTTCTTCTCCAATTTTAAGGAAAATTATTAGCTCACTTATCCAAGAACTCAGAATGTAACAATTAGGTTAAATACCCATCATAATCAAGGAGTTGAAAACTAAGAGTAAAAAGGAAAGACTACAAATAAACAGAAAACCAGCCAGAGTAAAAGACACATTACATACAAGGTAAACAGGAAACAATGAGAGGATATGCTAAATTGCTGAAAGAAAATATATATAAATTTAGAATTCTTAATCCAGTGAAACTATATTTCAGAAGTCAAAGCAAATAAATTAGTTTTAGATAAACGAAAGCTAAGAGAATTTGTATCAAGCAGAACTGTGCTGTATACAATGCTAAAAGAATGATTTGAGTTAAAGTAAAAGAGTATCAGATAGAAACTAGGATCTCATAGCAGGGATGCAGAGAGTGGGAAATTGTCAAATTTGTGCAAATATAAAAGAAAGTTGTTCTCTTTTAATAATCAATTTTTAAGAAAATAACTGTTTAACGCTATAAGATATATACAAGTAAAGAATATGACAGCAAAAGCAGAAAGGATGCCATGTGGTTTAATTGAAATATGTTGTTGTAAGCTTTTATTACATTTATGCAAAGTCCTAATATTACTTCAGAATCTACTCATACTTTCCAAAGCAATCTTTTAATTCTGATGGTGAGCACTAAAAATTTACAAACAGGTACAGTTCAGAAGGTAATAAAGAAGATAAGATGAATTATATTTACAAAACTACTCAATGCAAAGAAGAAAGACAAAAACTGGAAAAGAAATAAAGCACCAATATGACAAATAAAAATCAATTTGTAAGATGGTCAATGCAAGTCCAAAAATATTAAAAATTACACAGCAAGATACCACTGGAAAAAAAGTGCTTGTTAAAGATAAAAGGACAAATAGGTTAAAAGTATAAACATGAAAAGCATAAGCATAAAATAATACTAATTGTAATATGGCTATATTAATATCAGACACAGCAGCCTTCAATAAAGAAATGTTATCAAGAAAAAGATAATTCATAATAATAAAAAGGGTGTTTCATTTTAAAAAAATATGAATCCTAAATGTAGCACCTTCTAACAGAAAATCAAAGTAAATGGAGCAAAATGTAACACATAAAAAAGAATAGACTCAAATGATATATTTAGAGATTTTAACACTTATTTCCAATAATTGAAAGAATGGACAACATATATTAATAAGGATGTAGGAGATTTGCAGAACCCTTTTGACCATTATAATATATTAGATATTTTGGAACTCTGCACTCAACAGAGATAGAATGCACATTCTCTTCAAATGCAAATGAATGCTCTTTAAGATAGATAATATCCTGGTCATAGAATAAGTCCCAGTAAATGTAAAATGACTGAAATCATAGATTATATTTTCTGATTACAGTGAAATTTTAAAATTATATATTTTTAAGTTGTGCAACATGATGCATTGATGAACATACACATAGTGAAATGATTACTTCAGTTTAGCCAAATAACCCATCTATCATCTCACAGTTTTTTTTTAAACATTATCATTTTGGGCAGGGGTAGGAGCACCTAAAACTTAATCTTAGCAAACTTTCAATGTGTGATACATTAGCTATAGTCCTCATGCTGTACATTAGATGTCTAGACTTATTCATCCTACATAACTGCAATTTTGTACCCTTTGACCTAATCTCCCCATCTTTCTTTCCTTACCCGCCCCCAACACCCTGTGAACTAGTCACCACATTCAATTCTCTGATTCTATGCATTTGATTTTTTTAAACAAAGAATTTTATATATAGGTAAAATTGGTATTTTGTGTGTGTGTGTGTGTCTAACATTACACAGAGCAGAATGTCTTCCATGTTCATTCATATTGTCACAAATGGCTGGACCTCCTTGTTTAAGACTGAAAGGTTGAATAATATTCATGTGTGTGTATGTGTGTGTGTGTGCTTTAAAATTTCTTTATTCATTTATTTGTTGACAGACCTCTAGCTTATTTTCATATCTTAGCAATTGTGAATAATGCTACAATGAACATGGGAACACAGATATATCTATGAGGTATTGATTTCCTTTCCTTTGGGCACATATCCAGAAGAGGGATGCTGTATCATATTGTATTTCTATTTTAACTTTTTAGAGGGGGAACTGCTTTTTACAATGCTATACAAATCTACATTCTCATTAACAGAATAAAAGTTTCTCCTTTCTCCACACTCTTGACAAAATTTATCTCATGTCTTGTTTTCTTTTTTTTTGTAGTAGCCATTCTAACAGGTGTGAAGCAATATCACATTGATTTGCATTTCTGTCACGGTTAGTAATTTTCAATTTTTAAAATATACCTGTTGGTCATTTGTATGTCTGCTAAATTTTAAACATTTTTGTTTTTCTGCTTTTGATTGCTTATGTTTCCTACATAATTTGCATATTAACCCTTTATCAGCTATATATTTTGCAAATATTTTCTTCCAACTCATAGGCTACCTTTTCATTTTGATTATTTCCTTTTCTGTGCAGAAGCTTTGCAGTTTGAAGTAGTCACACTTCTTTTTTTTTTTTTTTTTTTTGCTTTTGTTGCCTGAGCTTTTTGTATGATATCCAGAAAATTACCACTAAGACCAATCAATGTCAAGAAACTCTTTTCCCTATGTTATCTTCTAGGACTTATGGTTTCAGGTCTTATATTTAGGTTAAACTGATAAGAACAGATATTACATTTGATCTTAGCCAAAAGGATGAGAAGCTATTGTTATATTTAGGTTAAGAAAATAAAGAGCAAATTAAAGAATGTGGAAAAAGTTTGAAGTAGTGGCAAGTAGTTGAGGAAGGAGTCTCCGTACGTATTAGAGCATGCACAAATGAGGTGAAAAGTCAGTTGGTTTGATTTCTAGATTTGCTACTCATCTAACATTAATCTCCCTCACTCTCAATCCTCTTACTCCTGCAAATATCTTCTCTTTGGAGAACTCTAATGGTTTTGTTAGCTACAGGATCTCTAAACCCTAGTCACTGAGTGTGATTTAATATCAGGGCACACAATCTGGTTTATTCGCGAATCTTAGTTTCAGTAGCTCTGCTATACGTCCCAAGAATAATAGATGTGGTGATCTGGCAAGAAATGCTAGAAAAGTGGAAGTGGGCTTTGAAAATGATGTAAAATTCTTATGAAATACGAACATATGTATAAATGGACTATGTTCTAGTAGCAATACACTATAGAATCTACTTTTTAAAGTAAGAGACCCCAAGAAAAGGCTATAAGCTTCTGACATTGCCTCAGAACAAAAATGCTTATTTATCAACTACTCTCTTAATCTCTCTTTGTAATGTTTTCTAGTTATATTGATTTTGAAAGTAGTGTGTTTCAATATCCTGGTTTCCTGTTCAGATTTTCCATTGTCCAGTAGTCACCAGTGATTCTTCAAGAAAAAAAAAAATTCATGGATTGGAAATGAGGGGGGAAAATGGTATCTGGGTAAGTAAACAGCAATGTTTCCTAGAGATTGGTATACAATAACTTTTCCATGACGCCCTTGTAACCTCCCATGCCTTCTTGATACGTTGTCTTCACTTCCATTGTATTCTACATAAGACTGTGGAGCCTAATTTTTGACATCAAGGTCTGCATTGTGAATGAGATTTTTAATATTAAGAGGAATCTCATTAAGAAAAATTATTCCAAAGAAAGATACCAAATAAATGTGCTCATGTTTTGTTGAAGCAAAAATACATTTTTGAGCACTCAAACTTCTAAGAAAACTTTAATATTAATAACAATTTTGAACTTATGCAAATAGACATTGTGGAAAGGGCAAACGCTTATAGGTGTGGGGACCAGGAAATCCATACACAGTCCATTACGCAGACAAGCAGATCCACTTGTTAACTAGACCGAAGCATGTGGCTTATTTGCCTGCTAGAGCTATGGTTCCCAGACTTGGCAGACATTGTTTACTTGCAATATAAATCAGTGAAAGTGGAGCACAAATGGAACCCATCCACTCCACAGTGTCACATTATATTGAATGATGAATGTATACCTCTTTATTGTGCTATAAAACATTAACAAACTTGTCATAATGGATTTTCATAAAAGACATCATCTAAGAGAAGATGTACCAAATAAAAAAATAACTAGATGTTGTAGGAGAATCTGAGATGTATAGAAGCCTTAGTAGGGAGTGGGAGTTGTAAGCAGGATTATATTTTCTGATAGTAAACAGAAGGTGTCTATCTCTGGTGCAGCTGAGCTGTGATTCCCACTCCTACATGTTTTGTTTTGTTTTTTTCCCCTCCAAAAGACAGGGAAAGCATACATTTCAGAAATCAGATTACATTTCTGTTGGATTTATTTCCCTTCTTACAGCAAGGTATTTTCCATAGATATTGAGAACATATCTTTTCTATATCTATTTCTTCCTCTCTCTTACTCTTACACGTTCCTAGAGTTGTGACGACTTTCTTTGTTAATGCTAGTTATATGGTAGATATTATATTCTGCTGGCTGTATAATCATGGCAAAAATGTGGGTCATGTTGTTACTAACTTTGTTTTAATCAGAAATGTCAGCGTTTGAAGTAGAGTGAGAATAAGATGAAAGGGTATGAGGAGGACCCAGATTCTAGTTCCTCTATAATCTAGATGACCAGAGACTTCTCTGTTCTAGAAAGGGAGACTTCATTTTGTCCTTCTCTGACCTTCTCTATTTCCACATTGGGCAAATGGTTCTATCCATTGTCTATTCTAGTACTGGTACTGTGTGTTGTAGCTGTTAGTTGTGGGGTCTGAAGATGAGGACAGTCATTTAGAGGACAAGATTTCATGTGAAATCCTCAAGATCTAGGAATGATAAATTCTAAACTTTAGAATTTATTAGCTAACATGAACAAAAGTAGCTTAATGGTGTGGAGTAGACTAGAAATTTGGAAAATATGCTCAAGGTTAGATGAACTTTTTGAAGTCTCCCAAGGAAAAGAAAGGCAAAATTGATTTTTAGGGAGTAAGTCTATGTATCAAAAAAATGGGTAAATAGAAAAATCCCAATAAAAATTTCAAACTCTAAAAAGTTGTTGCTTTGTGAAAATTTGTTAACCTCTATGCAGTCTATAAAATTTTTTTGCAGTCTATAAAATTGAGTGTACGCAATTTCATTCAGTAAGTCACTTTGTGGATTGAATGAGACAATGTTTATTAATTGCTTAGGGTGCTTGTCTCTGGGCCTGAGCTCAGTTGATGTAACTATGGTCATTTTAAAAATTATACTTCCTAAAGGGAATATGGACCCTGGGAATATTACAGAGGAGTTCCTCATAAATAATTGTAGCATGAATCTCATAAAATATATCCAATGATAATAGATGCTCTCCATTGAAAATTAAGCTCTCGTCAAAAATAAAATATTAAAGAATTACACTGAACCACACAGTGCACAGGAATTCTAAAACAATATGTTAGAGAAAATGCAATAAATACTATGCTACAGTTGAACCAATCAGGCAAGTAGAAATTGTAGTCAGTATATTTGAAACCTGTAGAAAAGGGCAAAGCTTCCTGATAGAATATAGAAAGTGGCTTCTTCTTGAAATACTGAGCTGACACTCCTTCCCCTCTCCTCTAACACACACACACACACACACACACACACACACACATACACAGTTATTGACAGTAAGAGAGAGTAATGAAATTCAAGAAGAAAAGGCTCATGTGTACAGTCATGATATGAGACTCCTTCTGGGCTGGATGCACTGTGATGTATCATACTCTAATCACTGAAGCATCAAAGGTGGCTGTTTTTCTTCTTGTATCAGAAACTAAGCATTTACCTCTCTGTTCCTGTGACTTCTCTTTGTCAGTGTCACTGCTGTTTAGTGTCTGTGTGCCCCCTATCATTCTCTTGGCTTTTTCTCATTCTCCCTTTTCTACTCTAGTCCTTTTTTACCTGATAAGTCTTTTTCTCTGTTTGCGTTTTTGATAATTTTTTTAGTTCATCACAATTCTGCATTTTTTCTAATGATCAAGGTTAAGATATGGGAGGCAACAAGTTAAGGAACATTTAATTAAGACTCTATAATGTGGCAAGAAATAAACATGTTGTTGACTAAGGAATACCCCAATTCTACAGTCAGCTTCTGACCCTTTATATGGAATGTGTCTGAGAGGAAAAAGGCTGATCTGGGATGAGCTGTGTCTTAGGAGCAAATAAGTAGGACAGCCAACATGGTCTTGTGAGACATCTCCTTGAATGAGTGGAAAGGACCACCTGTACTGAAAATTTTTCTTCCATTGAAAACCAACTGGAAGTTAATTACCAATTAGATTCTGTTTTACAATCTACTCTGAGCAAGACTTTAAAATCTAGAAAGATTGTCAAGATTGCATTAGAAAGGAATAAAACTATCCATCAAGAACTAAATCTGGTGACTGGAACTTATCCTAAGATGTCTATAGAGATGTAATTTTGGACCAAGGACAAACGTTTCTATTTTTAAATGTTCATTAACCCAGGAAGGTGACTATTGCATCTGTATAAAAGTTCTTCCTCTTTCGTTTGGAGTTGTGAATATTGCTATATTTCTGTTTGTGAAAATTTCACTCCACTGGCTTCCTAGCTAAGTTTAGTTTCTGTGGAATTCTTACTTTTAGGTTCAATTGGGAAAAAATTCCATGAAGTGGGAAGGATGACAGGAGTTCAGTTACCCAGGAAAGAAAAGAACGATGCTCCTTAACTTCAGTAGAGAGTCTGTCTCTTCATTTCTTCTTCAAGACTTCCAATATTTCTATTACATTATTTTATTTACATGTTAGGAATTCAGGTCTGATAGAAGAAAAGTGAATTTGTATGTTCTTGAGTTCAAATAATCATAAAAATGTAAAAATATCTGATTTAAGGAGGACTAGAAATAAGGGAAATATATTTGATGTTAGATGGAGTATAATATAAATCGGTATTCCTCAATGACATAGATCACAGATTAGCAGTGAGGTACAGCTAAGCCTGTCACTTCATCTGTTTTTGTACAAGTTGAACCCTAGCAACATGCATCCCAAGCATAGCAGACACAGCAATTTTTCAGGACATCATCATGATGATGATTGAGAACTAGTATATAAGAAAAGGGGATAGTTTCATTTAGTGTGAGAATCGTTCAATGCTATGGATATCTTTTTCAAAAAGGAAATAATTCAGAAGCAGTAGCTGGGACACTCAGAGCAACTCAAGATAGAAGAAGCATTATTCATGATACAATATCTCATGGGTGTTGTGAAGCAACATCTGAATTTGGAAATAATTCTGCTGTCAAATTTTAATGAAACACAAAGCAAATAACCTGGATAGGGGATGATGAACTAAAGACTCGAGTCTCATTCTAATATTAATGAAAGGGGAGTATTCATGCTGGCAAGTTTCTAAGCACTCTCCATCCATTTCTGAGGTTAAACCATAGGAATGGCAGATCCAGAAGCCATATCATTAAAGAGAACCCCTGTGAATTGTGACAAGGTAGAGTTAAAAGCTAGAGATATGATGTTAAGTGTCAGCAATATTAAAAGGAGGTGAACTATCAAAGGGAGTTAAATCTAAGCTCGGTGGGGGATGAAAATTACTGTCATGGAATACTTCATAAAACTTTCCTATGCCCTGAAATTAAATTCTGAGACCTTAAACTCATGGCAAAGAAATCTCAAACATCCCCTGTGTTCTAACAAAAAAAGACTAAAATAATTGGGATTAGTCGCCTTCCTAGGACTTAGTCCTGGTCAAATGAGCTCTTCTATTCAAACTGTCAATTCCCTGTCCTTTGACTAAAATAATTGGGATTAGTCGCCTTCCTAGGACTTAGTCAGCCCTGGTCAAATGAGCTTTTCTATTCAAACTGTCAATTCCCTGTCCTTTGTCCTGTTTACTTAAGACCACTATTGGGGGAGCAGATTTTTCAAAGAACTTTTCTAAACTCCTACAGAAAAGTCAAGAAGGGAATGATGTGGCTTGTGCTATGCTTTTCTTCTGTGGAAGAAGAGGAGCATGTTTCCCATCCACAAGCTAAGTGAATGTTGTTCCGAGAGGATGGTTTGTAAAGATGAAGACTGTCTAAAAGAAAGGGAGATTGACATATAATTTCCCTTTGGAAGTGGTTATATGAAGTGATTTGCTGATCTAACATCTGTGCCATGCAGAAGTCATCTTCTCACCACATGTGTGGCAAGAAGGTATGAGTTTTCATGGGTTTATTGGATACTTGGAAGAAAGTAAGCTTGGCTTGTTCTATAGGTATCTCACCCAAGATGGCTGATTCCTGTGTAAATGGTTCTATCAACAGCGGCTGACAGTATGGCAAAGAGTGGGAAGGAATTAAGCTAGAATGAGATCTTCCTTATGAGAAAACTGTGTAGTAGAAGGTCTCCGGTGAAGTCCCTTGAGAAAGTCACAAGTCAATTTTTAAAGAGAGCAACAGCCAAAGGGGGACTTTAAAAGCAGACTGAGAACTAGGAGCTATAACTCCCTCCCTACTCAACTCTCTTTGGCAGAAACCTGAGACAAAAGAAATAAACACTGAATAGCACATAATATTAAAGTTTTAAATAAGTCTAAATAACTTGTACTTAAAAGTGACTGAAAGTTAAGGAATATGTCCAATATATAGCTCTGTTGGTAGCAGTCCTCCAAGAATTAGGTGCCAAAGTGATTAAACAAGCAACAATTTTATTGTGGGAAGCATCTGTGAGAGAATACAGGGAGGGAGCTTGGAAAGACTGGGAGAGACAGGTACCAGGTGACAATGCCTTACTGACTCCTAGTGAAGGAGGGAGGGACATAAGGCCATAAGGTCATAACCTGTAATGAAGTATAGGAAAGGTTCAACAAGTTGCTTAGGAAATACTCAAGCCAAAGTTTCCTGTCAGAATTCTGTGACTTCCGGAAATGTATTCCTGCTACATGTACTCAATCCTTGACTAGTAGCAGTCTGTGGGACATCTGGTTTTGGAATAAAGTTAGTAATGAATCTCAAAGGGCAATACTTGAGGCTCTTGGTCTATTATGTTCCCTTAATTAAAGGTCTATAAGAAACATTTCACAGCTACTTTAGTAGTTAAAAGAAATCAAAGGAGGATTTCACAGAGCATGAGTGAAGGAAGTATTGGGAGACTTTAAAGCTTAAACCCCACCAAGTTCACACTGATCAATATGGTGATTATATCCCTCACCTGCAGAGGCAAATGATTCTAGGTCTAGGATATGGCAGAGGTAAGCTCATACTGCCATATACCAAATACCAGCCATGACTTGTACAAGCAAGAGAGAAAACTGGAACATTTAAAATGACCTGGGATGCTGGGATCATCGATCTTAAATATTTCTCACAGAAATAATTTTGTGGTTATGGTTGTTTTTATTTGTTTTTACTTTGATTTATGTATTATTTTATTTTTCTTCAGGGTTGTAGAAAACACATTATTTAACAATTGCATTTGAGATAAAAGCTTTCAAGACTACTGGTTATCTGGTTCCATTCAGGTTTTAGGATTTTTGTGTTATTTCTGTGAAAAATGACATTAGAATTTTGATAGAAATTACATTGAATCTTAGCTTTGGGTAATATGAACATTTTAACAAAAATAAACTTTTATGGTAGGCATGATAATAATTTTCTTTTTTTAGATTAAAAAATATAGTTTCTTTAGAAAGTAAATTACAGAGAGAAAGAGGAGATTTACCTCCCCAAGGGAGGGGAGGAGGCCAAACTTAAGAAAATATGACCTGGCCATCGCTCAAAGAGCACATGGCCACACCATAGCTTAGCAAGACAATGGCCATAATAATTTTCAAAAGTATATAAATAATATAATGAACCAACTACAACAGTCACAGTTGTCAATATTTTTCAAAATATCTTGGTTCATTTATATTCTTTCCCCATTTTAATCCCCATGTATTATTTTGAACACTTTACATAATTTTACTGTAATAAATACATATAGGCACTCTTCTAAATGTTGTGTATGGTTTTTTCGGTCTCCAAATACATTAAATTTGTGGATTGACAGTTTTTGTTTCGTGGTAACTCTGAGGATCTAAAAAGGCAACACAGATTATGGAAATACTGAAACTTGATTTAGTTTTGGTTGATTTATTGATTCTAAAGACATTTGTTAACTGGGTTCTTTATGGGATGAAATTTTACATACTGATTAGGAGCTTAACTTTAAAACTTAGAGTACAAGTTCCATCTCTAAGATTTCTGTCTAAATAAAAGCTACCATTCATTATCTTTATATCTTTAATAATTTAGTTGTAAGCATTAAATATGTTGTATAAATAATGTGTTCTGAACAATGACTGGCATCGTATATGGTAGTGAATGTTGTTATTTGTACTGTGATGTAGTGAAGTAACAATGTAAGGTGCTAGAGAGAAAAGGAATGTTTCATGAGAAATTGATTAAGTTGAAATGACATTTTTCCAAACTAATGGAGTGATGCCAGAGTTGTGTCTCCTAGCAGTCTAGGTAGCAATACTTTTTCTGTGATGCTCAGAGATCTCAGTGTTTCCCTTTCCAGACAGTTTTTACAAAATTTATATTTTTTGTTTAGTGTAGCTGACCTCCTTCAGTTGTTCAGCCTAACATATTTATGATGTCAGCAGGTTATTGTCAGTTTCAAAGAGAGCATATAAAATTTAATATTAAGAAATCCATATAAAATTCAAGCTGGATCTTTTGCAAAAATGGCACGCTGATTCAAATATTCATATGGAAATGCAAGGGATGCAGAATAATCAAAACAATTTTGAAAAAAGAAAAGTTGGAGCACTCACATCTCAGACATATTGTAGATCAATGAAATACAATTGTCCAGATAAACACTCACATATATGGTCAATTTATTTTGAAGATAGGTGCCAAAATTAGGCTTCCTAACACATGGTGCTGGCACAAATGGATGGATATCCACATATAAAAGAATGAAATTAAAACCCTACCTCACACCACGTATAAAAAAATACCTCAAAAGGGATCAAAGACCTAAATATAAGAAATTAAAAAAATAAAACTCTTAGAAAAAAGTATGGAAGTGAATCTGTATGACCATGGTTTCTTAGATATGACACATAAAGCACAAAAAACCAAAGAGGAAAGATGTGCTCAACATCATTAGTCATTAAGAAAATGCAAATCAAAACCACAATGAGATGCTACTTACTCACCAGGATAGCTATAATAAAAAAGACAAAAAATAATAAGTGTTGGTAAGAAAGGAAAGAAATTGGAAACTTTTTACAATGTGATGGGAGTGCAGTAACTTTGGAAAACAGTCTGGCAGTTCTGTAGAATGTTAAATATAGAGTTACATATAACCCACCGATTCCCCATGTGAGTATATATTCAAGAGAAATGAAAACATATGTCCATACAAAAGCTTGTATGCAAATTTTCAGTCACATTGTTCGTAATAGTCCAAAAGGTGAATGAAGCAAACTAAATATCTACCAACTAATGAATGAATGAAAAATGGCATGTTATTCAGTCACAATGAAAATAAATGGAGCATTGGCACATAAAACAACATGGATAAATCTTGAAAATATTATGCTAAGTAAAAGAAGCTAGTCACAAAATACCACATATATAACTGCATTTATATGACATGTCCAGAATGGGCAATATAGAAAGATAGAAAATAGATTAGTGTTTGTCTAAGGATTATAGTAGCATAGGGTGTTTGAGAGAGACTGTTATTGGATAGAGGGTTTTTTTGGAGAGTGATGAGAATGTTCCAAAATTAGATTTCCATGATGATTTCACAAATATCTGAATTTGCTAAGCACCATTTAAATGGGTGAATTTTTTGGAATGTGAATTGCATTTCAATAAAATAAACCTGATTCTTAAGCAAACATTTATGGAATATGAGGAAACAAGAGTCCTAAGGAATTTGAGTTATTATTTGGTATTGCTTTAATAAGAATGCCGTATTAGAAGACAAGATGTCCCTGTTAATGCTGACTGGTTAGATTACAAATGTCAAAAAACACCAAGTTGCCTGAAACTCTAAAAGAATTTGCTGGGCAGAGAAAGCTTTATTAGGCTGGACAGTAAATAGTACCAAATTGTTAGGGAGTTAATGTGAAGAAGAAAAATATTTTAAACTCTTCAGAAAGCCTCTGGAGCAGGGGTCAGCAAAATTTTTCTCTAGATACCCAGAAAGTAAATGTTTTAGATTTACAGATCATACAGTCTTTTTCTCAACTATTCAACTCTGTCCTTGCATTTCGAAAGAGCCAAAGACTGCATGTAAATGAATGGGAGTGACTGTGTTCTAGATCCCATTTCATTTATAAAACAGGGAGATGCTTGGATTTGACTTGGACTATAGCTTGCTGACCCATGTTCTAGAGGAATTAAGGTGTTACAGAGGAAATCTGGAATAAACAATTGTCTAGATCTAATCTCTGAAACTTCTATTTCTGGATGAAGAGAAAACAGATGAAGAGTTTAACGGCTAATGTAACATATTTCACTCCTTGTGAAGGTAACTGGTTCATTTGGGGACTAGGAATTCCCAGGTCAGTCCAGCCCAGTATTTGAGAGCAGGGCTGAGGAAGAATCTCAGCCTGATGCTTAATATGTACTCTGTGGAGGAGTGCAACTGCAGCAGAAGAGGTAATTATTATTTTTATTGCTGTTATGATGCTTCAGTAAGGAGAAAATAGGAGACCCTGGTGAAAGTCTGCAGAATGTTCTCAAGATGGACTTATTTCTTGTCTGACAACAGATTGTGCCAGTATAATAAATGCCTCTATGCAAAGTTGAATTCACAATCTCATAGGGGCTATGAAATATTAAACACTTTACCCTGTGGGATCTTTGCATGTTTTCTGAGAGAGAATGCAAGTTACCAAGTAGTAGTAAGACACAGCGTAGACATTGAGACTATTTAGAAACTGTCAGCCAGATACTAATATTAATGGAAATTTAAAGCAGGATTAATAGTAATAGAGGTTAAATTTCTCCTCCAGAGTGTTTTTCCCAAGGCCCCATGGCAATAAGCAGAGCATTTGGGAAGCAGGAACCCTGGGAAGTTGTTACTGATGACTCTAGAGGATTAACCCTGCCTTATGCCCCTTCCCTCCCTCTCTTCTCTCCCTTCCTCCCATTCTCTCTCTCTCTGTTTCTCCTGTCTTTCTTTTATTTATTTTGTGTTTTCACTGACATTAGTGTGGAGATTTCTCTTATATGGGGGAGGGCAAAAAATCTGGAATTATGTTTTGGAGGGCAGGCCCCTAGTAGTATAGGCTTCCACCTCTAGGTAAGTGTTCTAGGAAACCATCTCATCAGTGTACCAGCTAGAACTGTTGTGAGAGGCTGCTTTCAGTTTCAGTGATTTTTTTTTTTTTTGGAGCTTCTATCAAGGTGTTTGGCCATTTCATTATGGGTGATTTAGGAACACACCTGACCACACCATGCTGTGTTTAGCAGTTTTTGACCAAAAACGGAATAACCCCTGAGGCTCCCCCACTTTTTTTTTTTGTTTTCCCGGATGAAAAAGGGAAACAGTTTGCCAATGTGAAAGAACAGCAGAAGCACTAAAAGGCAGCACAATTGATGATTTCAAAAACTATTTTGAGCAGTGGAAAATGAATCTCAACAGGAGTTTTGTGTCAAATGAAGAGTACTTTGAAGGTGACTGAAGTTTAAACATGTAAGAATAAATACACAATGTTTAATAAATAAATTATATTTGGGAGGGATGCCCCCTCATATGATTCCATGTTGAAGGTAACATCTATTATGTGAGGTCTTTGTCAGCGCTTACTCGGGAAAACTCGACTCTGAGTAGAGTAATAGCAGGACAAAGATGGTATTTGGATTCATATATGAAATTTCTGTTGTTCCCGTTGACCAAAACAAAACAAAAAAAATCGATGTGCGTTGGAGTGTGGTTTCTATATTTCCCATCCCAGATCTGCTTTTAATAGCACCATTTTTCTATTTGGAAAATTTGGTTCCATTTACTATTACCTCTGACATTTTTACTGTATGAGAAATAAGAGATGTAAAGGTGAGGTGACATATTTAAAATAGATAGGTAGCTTTAGAATCAACAAGGTATTCAGGTTAAGATGTGAATCTGTCTGCCCTTAAATTAAAGACTAAATAAATAAATATGTGAATAACAACCGATGATTTTGATTGAGAGAGGTTGGGTAGGGGCTGACTCAATAATCAGAATTCTCCATCTATACTACTCTAAGTCTCAATGGGATATATCTGTGTTTAGTTTTTTAAAATCTCCCAAACTGGTCAGTGACATCCTTTTCTCGTTTAGTGATTCTGTTAATGTATTTAATGTCAGTCTGCAAAATCAAGGTGAATCAGGAAATCCTAGTGACCCTGAAATTTCTTGAGGAGAGCTGCATATAAAGTCGGTTTGAGAAAATAATTTGAGTCTAACTGAACAAGAGTAGTGATCCTTAGTGACTTGGGAGACCAAAGAGTCATCTCTACTCCCCAATGGACTCTGTTGCCTTTGCCCATATAGGTTTATTTCAGAGACTTCAAAATAGACATAAACTTACTTAGGTTCTGTTCCCATGATACTTTGATACTGAAAACTGTAAGAATAGAAAATATGACAAAGTGAACAACCTCCAAAAAAGAAAGAATATGGGAAAGTCTTGTAAACTCAAATAAAACTAGGGCTTTTAGGATTACAAATGAAATTGGGTGAAAGTTCTAAATTATCCCAGAGTCAGAAATAGTAAAACAGAGAAATAATTTGCTTATGAATTGGCATGCAAACCTTAAAACTATAAAAGAGGCATTACCTCTCAGCTCTTTCATTTTTATCTTTGCCATCTTGGATAATCCTTAGTGCCCTCATTTACAAAACTGGCCTGACATTGTATTTCTTATATGGTTATGGATTAGATAAAGGAGGACACAATAAGAACTTATTAAATGGTAGCTATTCATAGTAACTACTTTTATTTTTTACAACTAAAAAGAAAACTATTGGAGACTCTAGTGAAAACATGAGATAAAGATAAAATTTATTTTGGAGTAAGTCAAAAATCTGACAGTTTTTCTTCTTTTTTCTCAAGAATATGTCCCTTTCCCCCGTTTATTAAAGTTTTGATATTAATTTGAAGATTTCACTATACTGATTACACATTTAAGGTAAGTCTGCATGTGGCTATCAAGGAAGTAGATCAGTATAACCAGTTCATGCTCTTAGGGTGAGAGTGATTTGTTCTCAAGTTGGGGAATTCCACTTCCCTTCTTAAAATCATCAGTCTTACTATTACTATAAGAATACCATGCATTTAGGACAAATTATTTTCATTGGTCTACAAAGCCCAAGATGATCTGGCTCCTACCTTCCTCTTCAATGTCAAATTATACCACTCTTGTTTCTTATGTGCTAAAGTAAGTCTTTGAGTTCTTCAACTGCTTCAGCATCTGTTCTGCACTGTTCCCTTTCATGAGAATGCTCTTTCCCAAAGCTCTGTATCTGCTTAGCTTTCAGCTTAAAAATAATTTCTAAAGAATGCAACATTTTTTCCTCTCTCACTGATTAAACATGTTTTCTCTGGTTATTTTGTCATTGCACTCTGTCTTTTTTCTCAAATTTAAGATTATATTTGTGTGTGTGTGCGTGTGTGTGTGTGTGTGTGTGTGTGTGTGCATGTATGCATTATTTTTGGTGATTTCCCTCCCTCAGCAGACTGTAAACTTCATGTAGAGCCATGTCTTTTTATTCTCTCCTGTCTACCTAGTAAACGGCTTGGTGCATATTAGGTGCTTAGTAATATTTCTAAAGGGAATGGATAACTGGGTGTGATTAGAATGGAATTCCCTAAAAAAGGAGGTCTATGACTAGTGTTCTGTTCTCCTTGAAGGCAGTTATTACTGATTGGAAGAGTGTCTCAGAAAAGCAGATGAGGATAATAAGGTTTGAAGATATCGCTTTGATATTGGAAAGTTATATGTAAGCTAGAGCCCAGCAGAAATAATTGTTGAAAATTATTTAAATTACAATGAATGGTATATGCCAGGAGAATAACAAATAATTCCAGATCAGAGAATAAATCTTGTGTATGTTTACGGAATAAACCTACAATTCTTTTATGACAGCAGCTGATGATCAATTAAAAATGAAAATTTTAATTTGCAATGCTCCCCTGCATAAACATTTAAAGACTTCTAAATTCAGAATGGAATCCAAAATTCTTAGTACAAGATCTTCCTTATCTTAGATTTTCCTGCCTACCTTACCCACTGTGTTTAGTATTATCCTTACCCCAGGTTACCAGCCTCTAATCCCAAAGCCTGATTTTTCTATCCACATGGGCTAAGCTCTTTACTGCTTCAGTGACTTTATACTAATTCACTCTTCCCCTGGCCCTTCACATGTCTGAATCCTTTTTGCTGTCAGCTCTCAGCTCAAGTGTCACTTTTTAAAAAAGTTTTCTCATGACCATACTTTCTTTTTTTATTCTACATTTTCTTCTTCTGCTGTTGTTTTTTATTGCTTCATCCTTATAGTTTTTTCGTTGCACTTTCTGTATTCAGAAGTTATTTGGTTTATTTTTGTTCTTAAATAGTATATATTTCTTCTTCTAGAATGAAAGTTCCATGACGAAAAGGGATTTGTGGCTTAGATGAATAAACTTGGCAAGTGATGTAACATCTCTAAGCCTCTGTTTCTCAAAGTATAAGATAAGGATTATAAGACATACTTCAAAAATGTGTTATAAAGATGAAATGAGATATTACATCAGAAACAATTAGCAAAATGACTGGAACCCACATTAATGAAAGGCAAGCTATTATTTTTGCTGCTGTCGGTGTCATCATCATCACCACCACCATCATCATCATCTTCATCCCAAGTCTTGTTCTGTATACATCTGTATGGGTCCAGATGTAAAGAAAATATAAGAATTTACGACTGAGAGAAGGATACTGACAAGAAAATGTTATTAATCATCTATTGTAGCATAACCAATCATTCCAAATCTCAGTGTCCTAAAACCATCAATTTTTTTTTTAATGCTTAGAGATAGGGTTATGTCAAGAATTGGCACTGGACTAAGTGAGATAGTCTTCTCTGCTCCCCATGTATAGAAGCTTATCTGTGAAGACTGGAAGCCTGGGGTGGGGGTTGATTTGCCGTCTGAGACTGGAGTCATTGACAGGCATATTCTCTCACATGTCTGGCCTAGATGCTGATTGTTAACTGAGACATTAGTATGGCTGTTGGTCAGAACACCTCCACTTTGATCTGCATGTGATCTGTGTGAGCTGATCTGAACTTCACAAGACGTCAGCTTGGTTTTTAGAGCAAGTGTTCAAGACAATAGGGCCAAAGAATGTGGTATTTTTATGGCTTATTCTCAGAAGTGATAAAATGTCACTTTTCTATACTCCCTTGAGACATACACAAAAGTTCCTCCCAGGTTCAAGGGTGGAGGTACTGAATCCTATGAATACCTGGGATAATTTTCAAGGTCATGTTGATCGCATGTGGCATGGATGATACTCGTGCATTCATCTTTGGAAGATATAATCTACTGCAGAAATCATTATGTATGTATAATATAGCCTGACAAAGTTGAGAAAGGAGCAGAGAAGAGGGACATTCAACCTTAATTGCTGTTTTCCCTGACTTTGTACATGCTAGTTCCTTTATCAGGAATGTCCATCTCTCTGTGGTCTTGATAGTTTAAGCCCTAATAGTTCTTTAAAACTCAGCAGTAATATCATGTCTTCATTCTCTCATGTCTTCACTTTCTTACTAAATGTTTGCAAGTTGGACATAGGAATACTATTAAATTTTTAAAATGGAATACGAAGGAACAAGTTTAAAGGAGGAATAATTAAAATATTGTGATTGTGTTTAATAGTTACAGGTATTTAGCCTGAGGCAGAGTGCGATATTATGCAATATCGATATCAGGGTTTTTTTTATACCATATTATTTCAAGATTCTGAAGTCCTATTTGTAAATGTAGATGGAAAAAACTGTTAAGAAAATGATTGACACAATGTGAAGAGAGTGAGGTGAGCTTTGTGCAGTTCTTCAGAGAGGGAGAGGTTTAAGCAAAAATATTTGGAACCAGTATGGCTGGTCAGAAATGTTTGGAAAGGAGATAATTAAAACATAGTCACCCTTTTTTATTCCCCCTGAGTATTTTCCACAAGACAGGAGTAAGGAGGAAAGAGCCTTTTGGGAAAGAAGGAAAAGGGAGGGGAGTGGCCAATGAATGAGTGTCTTTGGATGAGATTTATAACATTTAAAAGTCATTGTTTTATGGAGCATAGAAAAAAATGGGCAGAGCCTGTGATTTTGCTGTTTTGTCAACAGTGATCAGTCCTCTTTTTCTCGCCTCTTCTCTTTTGGGCTTAAATTATCTGTGATGTTAGATTCTGAGTTTTTCTTTCCCTTCCTTTATGTTTATTTTTTTCCTATACTTTTAAAGGAATTTTGTTAGATTTCTCTGTATTTTACTTCCTTGGTGATACCCAGCATTAGTCAGGATAGCTGACTCATCACTTTGAGTGAGGGCAGGAGTTGTTTAAATAGTAGCCAATGACCAACTGGTATTACTTAACGACAAAGCTAGGACTAAAGGGAGGACGCTTTCCACAATCTCAGTTTACTTTAGTACTGAAAAGTCATGCTCAAAAACCGGAACTTGAATACCTACGATTTAAAAAATAAGAATCCTTTAGAAAACACCATATTGATATTGGAAAGACTTGTAATTTGATGCAAGCAATCAGTTGAGAATTAAATTAACACAACCTTCCAGGCTTGAGATATCTTGAGTTTAAGTAGAAGCCATGTTAGTTCTTCCCAGTGCTTATAATCCAACTGGAAACTTTAAGTTACCTTTAAAATATAGGTAGAATTTCCAAATTATTTTTCTTTTCTTTTTTTTTTCTTTTCTTTTTGAGTTGGAGTCTCACTCTGTCGCCCAGACTGGAGTGCAGTGGCTGCTCTGGGCCACCGCAGCCTCGACCTGCTGGGCTCCGGCGATCCTTCCTCCTCAGCCTTCCGAGTAGCTAGAACTACAGGCAAGTGCTACCGCGCCCGGCTGATTTTTTTATTTATTGTAGAGATGAGGTCTTGCCAAGTTGCCCAGGTGGGTATGGAACCCTCGGGCTCAGGCAATCCACCACCTCAGCCTCCGAAAGCGCTGGGATTACAGGCTGAGCTACCGAGCCCGGCTCCAAATTATTTTTCATTGCATATTTGAAAATGAGATTTATTTATAGACCTTTTCAATGTCTCAGAATAAAACTGATAAACCCCAATGCTACAATTTCTGTTGAAGCATTTCTAAGGTGGGCAAGTTTAGAGAATACTAACCACATCAAAAAAAGAGATGTATTATTTATTTATATAGAAAATTTCCTAGTGCAGCCAAAATAATCTGAAAACATACTTTGCGCCAGACACATATCTTAAACCGTAAAGCAAAAATGGGAAAAAGGGATAGGAAACAAGTATCAGATTTTGTTGTTTGTTAGTATTTTTAAAGATATTTTCCTACCAGATGAATTATAATGATAATTCAAATTATGAAGTATTACTACAACTTGAGAAGTGTGACACGGTGTTCACTTTAGGATAATGATTTTTATTTCTTTTCTTTTTTCAAAGTGACTCTTTTTTCTAAAAAAGAGTCTGGTAGATGTCAGCTCTCATACTAGGTGCCAATTGATTAAACAAAGTAAAAGATTCTGTTCATACATACATATGACATGATTGTTCATGCAGGAAATCCTAAGCAATCTACAAAAATGAAACAGTTGGAATTAATAAGTGAACTTAGCTAGACCATAGGATGCCTGGTCAATATACTAAAAAAAAAAAAGCAAAAAACAATTATATAGTTGCGCTTTGCTTAACAACAGGACTGTATTCTGAGAAATGCATAAACAGGCTATTTCATCATTGGGTGGACACCTTAGTGTGTGTTTACACAAACCTAGATACTAGCCTTCTATACTTCTAGGCTACGTGGTATATAGCCTGTTGCACTCAGAGCATGTTACTGTACTGAATACTACATGCAATTGTTACACAAAAGTATCTGAACATCTAAATATAGAAAAGGTATAGCAAAAATATGACATAAATGATAAAAATGATACTCTTTACCATGAATGGAGATTGCAGGACTGGAAGTTACTCTGGGTGAGTCACTGGGGGGGGGTGAATGTGAATACCTAAAACATTATTATATACTATTGTGGATTTTATAAACACTGTACATTTAGGCTACACCAGATTTATTTTAAAATTTTTTCTTTCTTCAATAATAAATTAATGTTAGCCCCCTATAATTTTTTACTTTATAATCTTTAACATTTTTTAACTTTTGACTGTTTTGCAATAGCACTTAGCTTAACACCCAGATACTTTGTACAACTGTACAAAAATATTCTTTTTCTTTACATCCTAATTCTATAAACTTTTTTCTATTTTTAAATTTTTAAAAATCTTTAGACTTTGTTACAAACTAAGACACAAGCACACATATTAGCCTAGACCTGTAGAAGGTCAGGATCATCGATATCACTGTCTTTCACCTCCACATCTTGTCCCTGTTGAAGTTCCTCTGGGCAATAACCTGCACAGAGCTGTCATCTCCTATGACAACAATGTCTTCTTCTGGCATGCATTCTGAAGGACCTGCCTCAGGCTGTTTTACAGTTAAATTTTTTTTTTAATAAGTAGAAGGAGAATACTCTAAAATAATGATGACAAGTATAGTAAATACATAAACCAGTAGCATATTTATTACTATTATTATCAAATATTATGTATTGTACATAATTATACGTGTTATACTTTTATATGAATGACAGTACAGTAGATTTGTTTACACAGCATCACCGTGAACATGTGAGTCATGCATTTAGGAGGGTTTTGGCACCACTTGGTAGCAGGAATTTCTCAGTTCCTTTATAATCTTGTGGGACCACCAGAGTATATGCAGTCCATTGTTGATCCAATGTCATTATATAGCACATGACTGTATATCTGTTTAGTCCACAGTACTTGTTTCAGCATTTCTTTTAGTGCAGATACAGATGAATTATTTTTTTTACTATTCAAAAATGTGTTTATTTCACCTTTATTACTTAATTCCTTTACAATAAAGTATAATTTATATAGAATAAAATTCACCCTATTTATTACACAGTTCTGTGAGCTGTGACAAGTGCTTATAGTCATATAACCAAAGCCGCAATCAAGATACTGAACAATTCCATGATTTTCCATAATTACCTCGTGCCTCTTTGTAGTCAACTTATCCTGCTACCCCTAGTCCCTGGTAACTGATTCTACGGCTTTGCCTTTTCAAGAATGCCATATAAATGGAATCATGCAGCACATAGCCTTTTAAAATCTGTTGCTTTCACTTAGCAAAATGCATTTTAGATCTACCCACGTTGTTGCTGTGTCAATACTTTGTTCCTTTGTATTGCTGAGAAGTATTCTATTGTGTGTCTGTACTGTGGTTTATCCATTATCCAGTTGAGGGGCAATTTGGCTATTTTTAGTTCGTGTGGGTCTTCTTTCTATTCTAAGGAAGATATGAGGCTTTTCGTTCCTTCTTCCAAGAGCTTAAACCTTTTAATCTCTGGAGAGACAGGACAGAATCCAGATGAAGTGTGTACTTTTGCAAGTTATTGCTGTTCCCATCCCCCAAGTCTGTACCACAAAGAGCTTTCTCTAGTCTCTAACCATGGCCCTAATCTTTTGAGCATTAGATTAAATCCATGAAGAGTATTCTGCAAGTGGTTAAGAATGCCCCTCGTGTCTGTGGTTCATAGGGGTTTTATGTTTTCTCTCTAGCCCAAACTCAATCTTTAGCAATTTGTGAAACATTTATCTGAATTCTTATAAGCAATTTGTATGGAATGTGGCATCAGGAAAGTAGCCATTGTGTCTCATCTCTCTTTGGCGGTACTTGTGTACCATGGATTTTCGGTGAGTCGGTTGTCATGCAATGATAAGCCTTTGATGGATTGAAGAAAAGTTGACTTTTTAGATTATGTAATGTGTTGTTTTTGTGATATGTGTAAGAGCAATGTCCTTTTCAGCTTTCTACATACAAAAGGGTAGCCAGGAGACAACTCATCTTCTTACCTAAAAGATATTTTGACCAAATGCATATTATCTTTCAGTCCTTTAAATATGTCATTCAGTAGTTTTTTTTGGCTTTCAGTCTTTTTCATGAGCAGTAAGTCATACTTTTTATTATTGTTTGCCTCTATGTCATGTTTCCTATTTCTCTGACAGCCTCTAGGAGTTTCTCTTAATCTTTTACTTTTGGCACTTTGACTAAAATGTACCTAGATATAATTTTCTTTTTTTTTCTTTTTATTCTGTGTGGTGTTCTCTGATGTTCTGGGATATGTAGGCTGTTTGTTGTTGGTCAATCACTTATGATTATTATTTTTTTTTTACTATTACCAATTCAGTACATCCTGCTTTCCATTCTCTTTTCTTTATCAGGAACTCTATTTGCAAGCAAGTTTGATTGTGTCCCATTGATCTTTGATGCTCTACTCAATAGTTTCACTATTTTAACTTTTTATGTTACAGTTAGATAAGTTTCTATTGTTTTTTGTTTTATTTAGTTTGCCTTTTTATCTGTTGAATCTATTTTGCTGATTAGGTTGTTGGTGAAATTATTTGACACCATATTTTTATTTCTAGTATTTTGGGGCTTTAAAAAATAATTTTCAGGCAGGGCGTGGTGGCTCAAGCCTGTCATCCCAGCACTTTGGGAGGCAGAGGCGAGAGGATGGCTTGAGTCCAGGGGTTCGAGACCATGTCTCTACAATAAATCAAAAAATTAGCCAGGCGTGCTGGTATGTGCCTATAGCTATAGTTACTTAGAAGACTGAGGAGTTAGGATCACCTAAGCCCAGCAGATTGAGGCTGTAGTGGTTGTGAACATACCATTGTACTCCAGTCTGGGCAACAGAGTGAGACTCCTGCTCAAAAATAAATTAAAATAAACAAATAAAAAGCTTTAATCTATCTGTTTAAATTCCTTATCTGTTTTTCATGTCATCCATTCTTAATATTGTAGCAACATAATGTCTTTATGTTATAATTTTAAAGTCCTATAATAGAATTCCAATATCTATGCCACATTTAAATTTCTTCCTGCTATTTTATCCTTTGGTACTGCAAGGTATTTGCTTAATAGCTTTATTAAATAATTTTAATTAAATATCAGACTTTTTTGTTTCACAAGACCTACCATAGAGACTAATGTAAATAATATTTATTCCCAGCAATGTGAAAGCCTCTTCTTCTGTCGTGATGTTATTGTGGGGGGTTGAGACAACCTAATTTGTATGCAAGTTTGTTGTTGCTTTATTTAGTTATGTTGCAACACAGGTTTCAATTATTTTTTAAAAGTGGTGTTCTGTTCCGTCTTTGTATTTAGTGGGAGGCCTGTAATTCTAAAAATTTTGTTTTGTTTTGTTTGTTTGTTTGTTTTTAGCGTTCTGCTTCTTTATTGTATTTCAGCAGGCTCTACATTTCTGTGCCACAACGGAATCTCTTTCTGTGCTTCTGCCCCCTTCTCCAATGCCATACTTATTCTGTTAACACTATATTCACAAGGCTTATGTAGGGATAATTCTTTACTCCTCCTACCTCAATATTAGCAGGGCCTGTGCATCTGATCCTCAGGAGTGGAACTCCCTCAGTAATCATGTTCTTGCTCCAATAAAAAAAATTCTGCACTCTACCAAATACAGTGTCTAAAGCACAGGCAGTCTCCATGTTTCTCCTCCAGAGACAGAAGCAAGAGAGGTCCACCTTGTGGGCAAGGTACTGGACGTGCATTGGTTTTCTGCTCTTTTCTAGTGGAGAGTTCAAAATGGCGGATTTCCTTTCCCCCTTGCAGTGGATAACTTCTGCTTTATGTCAGTGCAAGGTTTGGGCCAGGGGTAGGGACCTCCTAATTCACTTCCATCAATAGATACCTTTTTTCTTGTACCTGAGAAGGGTCCAGGTTATAGGCAGTTTTTGTGCCCATTCTCTTGCAGGAGCCAACCAGTACCTTGTATTCTTTGTGGTTTATAGATTAGAGAGGTTGAACAGCCCATCTTTTATACAGACACTAAATGGCTGAACCACAAAGGGGATCTCTCTCTCTTTCTCTCTTCACACCCCCCCCCATGCGTTGTACTTCTCAAATATTTTTTCATCATCAATCTGTGGAAAAGATTTGGTGAATGGTTGTAGATGCCCATTGCATCTAGGACTTCTCAGGATTCTAACTGTCACAGTGTCCATATTTGGACTTTAAGAATTCATTTAGCATTCAGTGTCTTTTTTTCCCACCTGCTTTTTTGGTGACCACTACTTTTTCTACAATTCTGCAGAAACTGAAATCATCTATATTCTTATCTTTCTATGTAGAGGTTTTGTACCTTTTGCAATTCAGTTTACCAGACTGCCTCAACTACATGCCTTTAATAGTTGAAAAGATTGAGATCTTATAGAATATTTTAATTCTTCTCGTTGTTATGGTGGAGGTGATATGTTTCTGAAGCCTTCTACCTCTTAAGCAGAACTGCAAATATAATTAATGATGTTTCTAAATAATAGGATCCCACCATTGGAAAATGAGTTGGAAAAAGCACCATCATTTGCAATAATTTTGAAACATGAAATATGTAAGAATATATTAACAAAATATGTGTAAGAATTTCACACTAAAAATAGTAAAATACTGCTTAAAGAAACTTAAAAAACACATAAGTAAATGGAACCATACTTTATAATTGTAAATATCAATATTTTTAAAATTTCCCCTCCTCCAAATGATCTAAATGCCATACCAGTCCAAATCCCAGTAGAATGTGGTTAAGGAAGAAATTGAAAATCTGATTCTTAAGTGTATGTAGAAATGCAAACTCCAAAATAATTAAAGCATTCTTTAAAGAAAATGAATTTATAGGGTTTGCCCTGCTTAATTCAAGACCTACCTGTAAAGTGAGAGTAATCAAGAGAGTCTGGTATTGGTAAAAGAATCATCAAGTAGAACTATGTGTCAGAATAGAGAATTCAGAAATAAACTAGTTTTTGCTTCTCTAATATCAAGTTAAAGTTTTTTTCTTATTAAAAACTTATCTCTTAAAATTATTACTGGTTCTTCTACTAAACCTTCTAACCATCCTCACTTTGTTCTCATTGTAATGCTTATTACAGCAAATATTTATATAATTGTGTATTGTTTGTGTTCACCATGAAATTCTGTTTTTACAGTGGAAAGTATGTCTCTTTTGTTCATGGGTGTGTTAAGACTTAATGCAAAGATCAGAACATGAAGTAATTAGTAAATACAAAATGAATGAAGTATTTCAGAGTTATGTAAAGCGTAGTAAACAATTTGTGATTATTCTGGAATAAAATTATTAGATATTTATCGATATTTGCTAAATTATAAAAATAGAACATGTGTGGGAATTCACAGTTGTGCTGGTTTGATATCACTGGCTGGTTTTCTTCATTGCTTCTCTCTGTCTGGTCTCATCTGGTCTTTAATTGTTCTCTCTAGGTTGCTGTATCAGTTGGTGTTCCTAATTTCAAGCAATCAGAAACAAATGTTACACTTCTTTGTTAGTGATAATGTGCGTAATTTCTTTCTCCTAAGAGTGAACTCTTTAGAATGAACCACTGAATATCCCAACATTTTACAAGATTGCAGTTCCATTACCCTTTTCTTAAATTTTGTATTTTGAAATGATTTGAGAATTATAAAAAGTTCCAAAGGTAGTACAATGAATGTTCCTAAATTTTTACCTAAATTCTCCAACATGTGACACTTTTTACATACAGTTTTTATTTTCTTTCTATATATACACATATATTTATAGATACATACATATATACATATATTCTTTTATCTATACACACATCTATATATATATACACATATTGACATATACATATATATATATACATATTATAACACCACATGAGGCTACATTTTTCTTTAGAAAGTTTTAAAGAAATTTGCAGCTTGATACCCTTTTACTTCTAAATACTTCAGAATATATTTCCTAATAACAAGAGTATTTTCTTACATTAAAGTATAATTATCAAAATCAGGAAATAATGTTGATACAATATGATTATGGAAACTACAGGCTTTATGCAAATTTCTCCAATTGTATACTTTCAATATCTTTTTTAATGTATGTAAACATGTTTTTTTCTCATTCTAGAGCCAATCCATGGTCACATAATAAATTTGTCTTTCCAAATCTCAACACTTTTGAAGAATTCTAAAATTTCATTTTTAGACTTAATTTATGTTTGCCTGATTTTCATCATGGTTAGTATCTAGGTGTGCACTTTTGGTAGAAATCATTGCAGGAGGCGTTTCTGACTATTTAATTATATTGTTCATTTGATCACTTGATTGAGGTTTTATGGTCATGCTTCTCTATTAAGTTTTCCAGGGTAATTGTAAGTGTTTTATGGAGATATCTTATAAATGTTTGCTTCACATTATATTTTTGTCTAATATATATTTTTTTCAGTTGGAATCTTACTCCATTGTCAACCTGCTGGGCTCCGGCGATCCTTCCGCCTCAGCCTTCCAAGTAGCTGGAACTACAGGCGTGCACCACCATGCCTGGCTAATAGTTTGATTTATTGTAGAGACAAAGTCTCACCAAGTTGCCCAGCCTGGTCTCGAACCCAGGGGCTCAGGCAATCCTCTCTCCTCTGCCTCCCAAAGTGCAGGGATTACAAGAGTGAGCCATCACACCTGTATGCTGTATTTTTAAACCCTTTTATTTTCAGTTTTTTTGTATCCTTATGTCTTACCTGTCCTCCAGTAAGGAGCATATTGTTGTTTGCTTTTTAAACTCAGTTTAATAATCTTTGTATTTTAACTGGAGAATTTATTTTCCATATACATTCACTATAAGATTGATTAGTTCTATCTAAATCTATAATTTTATTAAATACTTTCTATCTGTCTCCTATGCTTTCTGTTCCTTTTTCTCTCCTTTCTTTTTTTCTTTTTTTTGAGTTGGAGTCTTACTCCCACTCCCGGGCCTGAGTGCAGTGGCATGCTCATGGCCACCCCAGCATCTACCTGCTGGGCTCCAGGGATCCTTCCACCTCAGCTGAAACAACCACGCCCGACTAATTTTCGATTTATTGTAGAGACGAGGTCTCACCAAGTTGCCTGGGCTAGTCTTGAACCCGCGGACTCAGGCAATCCACTCACTTTGGCCTCCCAAAATGCTGGGATTACAGGTTGAGCCACCGAGTCGGGCCTATCTACTTTTTTTGTTATAATGATTCTTTTATAAAACAATAATAAGGTGAATACCAGCTGTTGATTTTCTTATTTCATAATTTCTTCTGCCTTTACTAATTTGGAATCTATTTTTTAAAAAAGAAGTGTTTTCTTTCTACTATGCTTATCTATTTAGGCTTAAAGATTCTTATTTTGTTCTGTAATCTATCATGTATTTTACCCATTATTTCATTTGTTCCTTAAATATCTCACTGCTGTTGAAGGTATACATATGTCTTACCAAGGCATGCTCTGTGATGGTATAACTCCACCAATATAGAGGACTAGCATCATGCTTCCTGGATGGCAAGACAGTTCATGTTCTTGCTGTCTGCAATACGGCACAGAGGCATATTCTAGAGACAAAATGGTAAATATCTTGCAGTTCCTGCTAGGTTCAATAAAACAGCTTCTGTTGGGTTTTTTTAATTGGGATAGGAAAAAAAATCATTCCCCAGATCAATAACTACATGCCATATGTTTACTGTATCTGCCAAGGTGATGAGTAGAATTGATATAATAGGTAACATTACTTTCCTATATACATTTCAAGTTTTTAATGGTGGCATTAATTTATTTAATTCCCTCCTAGTCATATTTTTGCTTTTAATGTACTAGAGAACAGTTAGGAAAATAGAGTATGAAGGATTTCTGCATGCTCCTTACTACCATAAGAGCCATTATTCCAAATATCAGAGAACCAGTGAAGAGATGTTTTCAGATGCTAATGATTGCTATATACCCAAACATGTGACAAATACTGTATATTTTAACTGTGCCACTGGAGGTATGGAGAGGTGTGTTTTTTTTTAAACATATTTTATATTTTAAAATTGTGGGGTACAGTTAAGGGTTAGGTATACAAATATGCATTGTGCAGGTACCCTTGTTGATGAGGTGTGACCCTCCGTCCCCAGACAGATATCGACTACCATTAATCCCACCTCCCTTCCCCTCGCTGCCCACCCCCATAGTTTCCCGCCACTGTCAATCTTTTTCTTATAGTATTACGATAGTTGTTCAAGGTCCACTTATGCGTGAGAACATGTGATACTCAGATCTTTGTTTCTGTGAGAGATCACTCAGTATTATAAACTCCAATTCCATCCAGGTTGCTGTGAAATTCATGATTTTGTTCTTTTTTATGGCTGCATAATATTCCATTATGTATATGTACCACATTTTTTTAATCCAGTACTCTTTTGATGGACAGCATGGTTGGTTCCATGATCTTGCTATTGTGAGCAATGCTGCGATAAACATATGTGTGCAGGTATCTTTTTTATAGAGTGATTTGAGTTCTTCAGGGTATATTCCCAGTAGGGGGATTGCGGGGTCATATGGAAGGTCGATTTTTTAGAGCTTTTAGGAATCACCACACTGATTTCAGCAGAGGCTGCACTGGTTTACACTCCCACCAACAGTGTAGCAGTGTTCCCTTTTTATAGAGAGATCAGGACTCTGTTGATTGCCTGATTTCCATAAGCCCATATACATACT
>CAUYQG010166887.1:0-21803 GCA_963574415.1 Tarsius wallacei
GAGTTGGAGTCTCACTCTGACGCCCAGACTGGAGTGCAGTGGCCGCTCCCGGCCACCGCAGCCTCGACCTGCTGGGCTCCGGTGATCCTTCCGCCTCAGCCTTCCAAGTAGCTGGAACTACAGGCACGCGCTACCACACCCAGCTAATTTTTTTTATTTATTGTAGAGATGAGGTCTCGCCTGCCCAGGTGGGTCTCGAACCCGCGGGCTCAGGCAGTCCACTCACCTCAGCCTCCCAAAGGCGCAGGATTACAGGCTGGGCCACCGAGCCCGGCTATTTTCTCATTTTCATTCCAGAGCTTTCAGAATCGGTTTTTCCTACTCCAAGTTTGAGTATTAGGCCTGCCAATGATTATTAAATCATTGGTTCATTTATTTGTAGTTTCAATTTTTTATGCCACCATCTAGTGTCCACTGATGCCTTGCAATTATGGGCAATTTGTGTCTCAAAAAATTGCAATGAGTTGCCTGTGTTTTAATTTCAGGTTCTTTCTTCCAACCATGGTAGTAAAATGAGAGGTTATTGAGTAAGAACACATAATTTTTAATATGTATATGTAAATGGATTCTGTGTTTATGATTGCTGAGGGATTACTTTCAAATGTTCTCTTTCAGGCTCTAGTTAAATGCAGTTTATAAATAGTTGCTGCAGACTTGGCTCCTTTAAAATATTCAAGTAGAAACTGAGACTATTTTTAATTCTAAACTTTATATCAGTAGCAAATTATCACAGGAATAGATCCTTATGGGGGCAATGAATGCACATTTGAGTTCAGATAGAATCTATGAATAAGATAGAAAAGTTGGCCAGCCATGGTGGCTCACACCTGTAATCCCAACACTTTGGGAGATTGAGGCAGGAGGATTGCTTGAAGCCAAGAGCTCGAGACCAGCCTGGGCAACATAGAGAGACCCCCTCCATATTTGCAAAAAATAAAAAAGATTAACCAGGCATGTTAGTATGAACCTGTAGCTCCAGCTACCTGAAGGCTGAGGTGGGAGGCTCACTTGAACCCAGGAGTTCGAGGCTGCATTGAGCTATGATTATGCCACTGCACTCCAGCCTGGGTGACAGAGTGAGACTCCATCTCTTAAAAAAATTAGAAAAGTTGAGGGCTAGTGAGTGTTTGTTCTATCCCTGTTTCCTTTTCTCCCACCCAACACACCCATTACCCACTTTTAGACAAAGACAAATCAAGGGCTGTTGGCAATTGCTTTTCTGAGTCTCTTTAACCTATTTCTGAGTTTACCAAACCTGAAGTTTAAAGCTAGTTCTGATCCTTCCTGGAGATTTACCCCAGATTTGGACTCCCCATGCTCAGTTGGCTGTGGTAGGAAACTGAGCCTGGGTATGTTTCAGGCTAGTCGCTTGGCTGGTGCCTCAGTTCATGCAGAAGAAGGCTATTATGAACTAAGTTGTGCTCCCTCTTCCTCCAAATCCATATGTTGAAGCCCTAACTCCCAAATGTGACTGTGTTTGGAGATAGTGCTTTTAAGGAAGTGATTTAAGTTAAATGAGGTCAAAAGGGTGGGCAATTAGGATTGGTGTCCTTAAAAGAAGAAAAAGAGACACCAGAGCTCTCTCTCCACATATGCACAGAGAAAAGGCCATGTGAGCACATAGCAAGAAGGCAGACATCTGCAAACCAGGAAAAGAGCCTCACCAGACACCAAATTTGCTGGCACCTTGATCATGGACTTACAGCCTCCAGACCTGTGAGAAAATAAATGTCTATTGTTTAAGCCACATGGTCTATGGTATTTTGTTATGGAAGTCTAAGCTGATTAATACAGGTGCATCGCCCTTTTCTCAAAGGAATAAGCTGCCAGGGAAATTTCTGTTTAGGAAATAGTAGTAACAGGGGTCTTGGCTATTGAAATGTAGACCCTTATCCCTTTGGCCCAGGCCCAAGAGGTGTCAAGAAAACCCATTTGTTGGGGCCAAATAGTCAGAAAGAGGTTTAGGTCACCTCTGGCTGACAAGAGATGGATTCAGAGTCATCCTAGGAGGTGCAAGACCCCATTCTAAGACTTCAGGGCAAGCAGAAAAAACTATTATACTTCATGATGGAAAGAAATGAGAGAAAGTAGGATGTATAATAGTTATATAGTGACTGCTCCCAGTTAGGGATTTTTGAAAAGGACATCTAACTGTCTGAGCCATATATTTTCAAAGCATGTTAGAAAAGTATGTCCAATAACCTTGCTACTCAAAAGAAGTTCCATTAACAGTATTGGTATCCTCTGGGAGCTTGTTAGAAACTATAGAGTCTCAGACCCTGCCCTAGTCCTACTGAATCAGAATTTTAATGAATTCTCCAGGTGATTTATATGTAGTATTATAGAGAAATGATGCTCAAAATCAAATGAGCATCATTTCTCTATAAGACTACAAAACGATTATGCTTCCTTCCTGAAAGCTAGTGCACCTGGTGGTGCTGAACTTGGTTGCAAGCCCCTGTAGTGCCTTTTTCTACCTGATAGAATTCTATAAGTAAATGAGACAGTGTTGCCAGATGCAAGGCAGAAGCAGGAAGGCTAACAGAGTGACAGATGCTGGTGCTGTGCAGTTGTCCCTTCATGGGCTCTTCAGTGGGTCTTCAAATGGTCAATGCCAAGAGAGGAGTAATGGGGCTGGAAATAGGGAACTGGCAAAGGTCAGACACCAGATGCTGGAAAGATAGCAAGGCAGAACTAAGTCATCGGACCCTATGTCAGCACAAATGAAGAACATTAAATTTGAATGTGAGAAACAAAGTCTTTGGAATAAATCCAGAATCAACATTGCCATGAGTGGAGAGGGAAGAGAGAGAATTTATAGGTTATCTTAGTGAAGTTGGGTGGACAGTTTTGCTTTTACATGGATTTCCTTTTGAAGGTTCAGGGTTCTGAAAGGTCTCTACTGACCTTAAAGTCACAGAACTCTGAACGTGACTGAGTCATTCTATTAAACAAGGTGAGTCTGGGGCCAGAGAATCTGGGTTTGATGTGCCAAGGTTGATGCCAGGTCAAAAAAACAAACAAAACAAACAAAACATACAAAAAAACCAGGAAGAGTGAGCCTGACAGAGGCAGGTAGAAACAGGGGAATGAAAAACAAGAGGTCACAACACACCAAGGCCAAGGCAAGGGAGGGTGGGCCAAAAAACTGGCAGGTGGAGCTCACTGAGTCTCAGCCCAATGAGAGCAGGGCCAAAGGCTGCCTGTGTCTGGACCCAGGAAACCCAGAGACGGAGATAACTAGAGGAAGCTACAGAAGTTCCAGGGAAACCCAGAAGCAAATGGACCAAAGTTAGAGTCACTAGCTCACCTGGGTCAGAGGCCCTACACCCTCAACATGCCAGGAGGTACCAAATTCCTGGGAGAAAATAAAGACAAAACATACCAAATGCTGGTGTGGACGTGGAAAAAAGGAAACTCTTATACGAAGTCAGTGGGGATGTGAATTAGTACAACCATTATGGAAAACAACATAGAGGTTCCTCAAAAAACTAAAAATAGATCTGCCATATGATCCAACAATAATCACACTATTGGTTATTTAGACAAAGGAAAATACATCGATATATAAACAGATATCTGCACTCCCAAGTTTATCACAGCACTATTCATAATAGCCAAGATATGGAATCAATCAAAGTGTTCATCAATGGATGAATGGATAAAGAAAATGTGGTGTATATATATGCCCATTTCCAGTGTACAACTTTGTGATTTTTGAGAAATTTGTGAAGTTGAGCAACCATCACCATAATCCAAGGTTAGAAAACTTATAGCACCTCAATAAGATCTCTCATGCCTATTTACAGTTAGTATATCTTCCCATCCTTAGCAACCACCAATCTACTCTCTGTCTACAGATTTGCCTATTCTAGACCTTTCATAGAGTGGGAAACTGCCAGGAGAGAGGGGTGCGATTGGCAGTTGAGGGAAACTGCTAGGGGGAGGGCGGGGCATACCTCATCAATAAGGGTACCTGCATAAACAAGGTTTGTATACCTAACCCTGAATTGTACCCCACATTTTTATAATAATAAAAAAAGAAGAAAAGGAGTTATACAATATGTGGCCTTTTGCATCTGGTTTCTTTGACTTAACATAATGTTTCTGAGGTTTATTAATGTGCTCTAGCATATACCACTTTATTCCTTCTTATTGCTGAATAGTTTTCTGTTGTTATAGCTGTACCACATTTTGTCTATCCATTCACCAGATGATGAACAGTTGGGTTATTTCCATGTTTTGGTTATTGTGAATAATGGTGCTATGAACATTTATATGCAAATCTTTGTGTGAACATATGTTTTCATTTCTCTTGGGTGGATACCTAGGAGTGACATTGCTGGGTCATATTGTAAATTTAGGTTTCAAGTTTAAAGAAACTACTGAACTGTTTTCCATGTTGCATCTTGCCAGCAATGTAATGAAGGTTCCAGTTTCTCCACATCCTCATCAACATTTGTTATTGTCATTTTTTGTTTTTTTAATTGTAGCCTTTCTAGTGAGTGTAAAATATTATCTTACTGTGGTGTTGATTTGCATTTCCCTGATGACTAATGATGTTGAACATCTATTGATGTGCTTATTGGCCATTCATCTATCTTCTTTGCCAAAATGTTTATTCAAATCTATAAAATCTTGGGTTTAAAAGTAGATATAGATATGAGGTAGCTACCACTTTCCTCTGCCTCTAGGCACCCAGAAAAGAGCATTATTCCAAGGTAAGTATGAGTCCCTCAGACTGACAGCAGGCTGGAGTTTCCAGGGGGCTAACTCATTTTCATCTCAGGATTAAGATGCAGTTCTATAACCTGCCAGACTAGAGGAAAGATGCATTGGTTAAAATTGATGCTTGATTTGGTTTTGTGAATTACATTTTTCCTTTTCTTATTTTATAAAGCAAGTTAACCTCCTGTAAAAAGTAATCACCAAACTAAGGTGGATTTATTTAGCTGTTATTACGATATGTGTGTATTTTAGAAGATGAAGGTTTCTGTGGTTGTTTATATCATTGTTTTCTTTTGCATTCTGAATACCCACATTGCCAAGTGAATTGGCAAATTCCAAGCAATTGTCATGTGTGTGAGTCTGATTAACAAATGATGCCACTAACAAGAGCCCTACCACTTTCTTGGATAAGGAATATACATGATATGTAGTAACAAAAAATTAAATTTCTGACTACCAAGTAGCAGTAGATCATTAGTGGGATGGCATAAGAAATTTATATAAAACTTGGTTTATTCATTTAAAAAATAAATATGATGATGATGATGTGAGTTAATGTGAGATAAAATGTATGCATTTTGCTAGCAGAAAGTAGGCACTCAGTATAAAGGCTATTATTATGTGCCTGCATGTGTTGAGTATTTAACCTGTAAGGCCTGAAGAGAACATAGTTGCAAACTTTCCACCCATTGATTAATTCATTGACTGAGGCATTCCTTCAACACACCTTTTGAAATAACCTGTATGCATAATACTGTAAGAAAGGGATTGGCAGTAACTGGAAACTGCCTGGAGAGGGAGGGGAGGGGACACATAACATCAATGAGGGTACCTGATCTCAAACCAGGCAAAGTGTGGACCAAAGGGAGGTCTAAACGTTACCTGTACGATGACCACTTGTGTACCTAATCCTGAATTGTGCCCAAATTTTTATAAGGAAAAAATAAAAATGAATAAATAAATAAATAAAATACCCTGTATGTAGCACCAATTGTTCTGGGTGCAGGAAATGCAAAGATGCATAAGACAACATCTCTATTCTCAAGTCGTTTAACATCTAGTTGGGAAGTTAATTCAGAAGACCATGTCAATGATTCTGACAGAGGGTTGAATAAAATACCATTGGAGGACAGAAAAGGAAATGATTCATTGTACCTGGGGAAAAAGAGGGAGTAAGAATCATGGAAGGTAATCCAGAAAAGATTACATTTGAGCTAGGCTTTGAAGGATGGATAGGAGTTCATTAGGTGAAGATGGCAGGGAGAGTATTTCCAGAAGATGAAATAGGAAATAGAATGGATGTAGTTAAAGGAAATGATGTGTTTGGAGAGCTTTAGGTATCCTGATGACTGTAGTGTGGGCATGGGTTTGCGTGATGGAAGGGTTGTGAAGGTATGAACAGGAAGTATATTTCAGGGTGATATTTCACAAGGCCCTAAATGGCATCTTAAAGACTTTAAACACTGCAGGCAAAAACAAAAAACAAAAAATCCCACAAAAAACCAGAATGGATTCTGGGAGGAGTGGTGTGACTATTTTCCCAAATTAATCAATTTGTTTCAACTCACTGAGCACATGTCAGCTGATAAACATATCTTAGTTGTGTCTAATCTCTTTAGAAAAATGATTTATGGAAGGAGAAATCCAAAATTCAGTAGGAAACCTGGTGGATCACTTGACCTCTGATCAATGATTTAAAAAAATCTCTTTACAATAAACACCATTATAAAGACTGCCTGCTACAAAGTTATTTCTAGGAAGATGAATCAAGAACACCATGTTCTTTTTATCTAGTCACAATAACTTATGTACTATGGATAACCCGGTGCAATAAATTCTTTGTTCCCTGTGAATATACCAGTCCCTTTCTATAGGGAAAATGACTGCTGCTATACTACAAGCAGGAAGAGGAGGCTGAGTTGAACTGTAGCTGAACTCCACTTCGTTTTTCTCTCTAGCTATCAATCCCCAACTATTCCTTGACTCCCTTTTACCATCTCCCCCACAAATATTCCAATCCCTTCATCCAGAAAAGCTCATTGAGACTCCCAAACCACCCACCCAACTTCCCAAACAAAACACTCTAACCCCAAATATCTGGAGCTCAAAAGAGGAACCCCTGTTGATCTCCAAATAAGGTGGATTCTTGGCATCTGAAGATTCAACAACTGCCATTCCAACTCTTCATGAGTGACCCTGACAGTCATTTCTATTTTTGGTGGGGCATGAATTTCAAGCACTGCAGCAAACCTCTTACTTAGGGAAGTCCAGCCAACTACTAGCTTCCATTTCTCAAGGTGGCTTTACTTTCTCTGCTTGTCACATACAAATTCTTTCTCAGGAAGTTATGTTTTGCTGCATCTGATGAAGGTTTTTATGTTCCAAAAGTATTAACCAATTTGGAAATTCAAGAAGGTCTGAAGGTTAAGACCTATTCTGCTTCTTACACTTGCCAATACTGAATAGTGATATATATGGTTCTTACCAGTGTGTGTATGTTTTTAACCTTTATTTTTGAAAAACATTTCACACTTACAGAAAAATGGCAGGGACAGTATAATGAACTTCTATAAACTTTCATCTAGATTTACTTATTTACATTTTTCAGAAGATTAGACAACCACAAACAAAGTAATTGGTGAGCTAAGGTACTGGCAATCCTCAGTCTATATGCATGCATATTGCTATATAATAATAATTATTATTATTATTATTATTTACAGACCCAGTAGAGGCTAACTTGTAGACATTATGACCCTTTCGCTCTAAATATTTCAGTATGTAATGGCATACTCTTACAAAACCACAGTGCAATTATACAATTCCGGAAATTGAGCACTGATACACCACCATTAACTAGCATAGAGTCCATATCTACATTTTGCCAATTGTTTCAATACTATCCTTTAGAGCAATTTTTAAAAACTATCCACATTCCAACCTAGGATCAAGAATTGCATTCAGTTGTAATGTTTTTAGTCAGTTCCCTTTCACCTGGAACAGCTCCTAAGTCTGTCTTTGTTTTCCATGACATTGACTTATTTTGAAGAGTGCAGTCTCATTGTTTCATAGAACCTTCCTTGATTTGGGGTCGTCTGATGTTTCCTTATGATTGGACCCAGGTTATGTATTTTGGGCCAGAACTCTAATTTTTACTCTTGTTAATTAAGAATGTGATTTTCAAAAAGTGTAGTCACTGCTAAAAAAAATTCTCCTTCAGCAAAATACCATGAGTGGGTTCTAAGGAGACTGATGTTAGGGGAATTTTTACCTCCACACCCTTAGTAACTCAGATTATGGAAAACACTTCAAAGGGAGCTAATGTGGAGGGGAAGTCGACACAGCAAACATTCCTCCTGGAGAGTTGCTTCCTTCACACATTGCCAGTCTGTCCACGGAGTCTTTGCGCTCTAGCATTTTCCTTGTGCCTCACCCACTGCCGTCCCTCAGTAAAGCATCTGAAGTCAGCAATGGAGTGAGTGTGCAGACTTGGGACAGTATTTATCAGCAAAAAGTTGGCAGTGGCTTGCATTACTAAATCTTCATTGCTTTTACAAAATACACCACAAAAATATAATAAATAATTCACATTACACTGCACTTATCAAAACATGTAAAGTTCACTTTGTGATACAGTACCATTGACAAGGATCGTTGTTAATTCTCAATTATTCATTAAGTGGACATAGATGGTATCCATTCTCTCACACTAGTGAGAATTCAAGTGCTTCTCTTGATTCAAATGTGAAGTGACAAGCCTCATAAGATGGGATGTGGAGACAGAGTAAACTTAAATGTGTATCTATTCCTTCCTTACTTCCTTCATCCAACAGGATGCGATTGAGAAAGCTACCTTATGTCAGGCTCTGTGGTAAGTATTAGTGTTTTAGGGATTAAAGACCTAGTCCTTGACCTCAAGGAGCTCTTAACAGAACCTGATATTTGGACCCAAAAGCCAGAGCCCACATTTTCCTCTTGTGTAATGGCATCACTTCACATTTTGTCCTAGTTTATATGGTGATAAGGCACAGAAATTCCCCTGTGGTAATTTTGTGATTCTAAATTCAGCCTGTTGGCCCAATGTTGCTGACATCATGATACAAGTGTCCCTGAACCTCCCCAGGAACTACAAGCTCTCTTTCCACAATGGCACATGCCATTATGGTGTCTTTAACCTACTATAGACTTTTTTGGCCTGCGTTCTCCCATCTTCAGTGGTCTTCAATTCCTATTCATGTTAAGGTCTGCAGATATGTCATTAATGGCTTGGATTGTGCAATGTAGATCTGTCAATTCATTAAAAATCTATTACAGTGTGAACATAGTATAATAGAAATAACCCTGGACTTGGACTCAGGTGATGTGGGTGAGATGGGCCAATGTTGTTCCCTACACCTGTGTTCTCCTTTCCATGGGCATACAGCTAGACTTAATTTTCCAGGCTCTCTTGCAGTTAAGTGTGTCCATATCACTGAGTTCTGGTCAGCAGAATGTGAGCAGAAATATCTATCGCTTGTAGGCCTGTCTCACAGAAACCTGTCACATGTGTCCTGCCATGCTCTTTCTCTTCATGTAGGCAAACCACATATTGATGGTGGAGCCACAACATATCCAGACACCTGGATCTCCAAATCACTATGTGGACACCCACTTTTCCCAAAGAATAAGGATTCCCATGTTGGATTATTGCTGAACCGAGAAATAAATGCCTATGTGTTAAGTCACTGAGATTTTGGTGTCTGTTAGAGTAGCTAGTGTTACCTTAATGAATATCTTGTCCTACCAACAACTTGTTGTCTTAGTTTGACTTGTTGTCTTAGTTTCTATTTACCCTTGGGCAAGTCAGGTAACCTCTTAGCTTTCTCTACAACCCTTTCTGTCAATGGGGATAATGAGATAGGCATTCTTGGCCTCATTTTACAGATGAAAGAATTAAATGAGGTAAACTATTAATATTGGATCTTGTCCCTCCTAGTAATTGATACAATGTTTTCCATTCAGATGCCTCAGTTCCTTCTCTAACCAAAGAACATTCTGCTAACTGTGTAGCCGGGGCTTACTCCTAAGCACCTGGACTACTCAGGCTGTATAAATCGGGGTGAGGAGCACTCAGACTTTGCCTACTCCCTCTGACATGTCAGTCTCGAAACTATGCCTGCCTCAGCCAGGCCACTGACTGCTCTTTACAGTCTTAGGTGATGTCCTAGGACTTGTCCTCCTGACCAACTAATTCCTATGGTCATCTGGGGCCCAGTCATAGGTGTCAAAACTGAGTTGTCCAAGCCTTTCCTGTATTCCTAAAGGTCTCATTGTAATGGCAAATGCAATATTGAATCTCACTATATGCTATATTGCATGAATGATCTATAGTCATTTCGTAACCACTTAAGGAAGGAATTGATTTATCAGCCTCATTTTGCAGATGATAAGACTGAGGCTTAAATAATTTGCTCAAAGTCAATTAGTGGCCAGGCATGGGGTTTATACCCGTAATCTCAGCACTTTGAAAGGCTGAGGAGGTAGGATCGCCTGAGACCAGGAATTCAAGACTAGCCTAGGCAACATGGCAAGACCCATCTCTACAGAATATTTTAAAATTTATTGGGGCATGGTGGCATGTACCTGTAGTCCCAGCTAATTGGGATGCTGAGGTGGGAGGATCACTTGAACCCAAGCAGTTAGGGCTACAGTGAGCTATGATGGCACCACTGCACTTCAGCTAGGGTGACAGAGTGAGACCCTGTCTCAAAAAAAAAAAAAAAAAATCAATCAATGTAGATGGATTCAAACAGGTGCTTCTAAAAGATCTATGTTCTTAACCTGTATGTGTCCGATTGTTAACTCTGCCTCTCAGCCCAGCATCGCCCGTTACCTTCTAAAGGACTCATTGCTGAAAACACCAAAACTCATTGTAGGAGAAAAGGATTTTACTTTTTAAAGGAACCAGCGACAATTATTCCTTTGGAAGCTTTGAAAGGACATTAATATTCCTGTTCACTTTGCTCTAAATTTGTTATTTACTTGTCTTATTCAATGTACCTTAATTTGCCTGTAAGTTATATTAATGCAACGTTTTTTAAATGTTAAGAAAGAGCCGGGCTCGGTGGCTCAGCCTGTAATCCCGTGCTTTGGGAGGCTGAGGTGAGTGGATTGCCTGAGCCCATGGGTTCGAGACCTCATCTCTACAATAAATCAAAAAATTAGCCGGGTGTGGTAGCGCATGCCTGTAGCTCCAGCTACTTGGAAGGCTAAGGCGGAAGATTGTCGGAGCCCAGCAGGTCGAGGCTGCGGTGGCCGGGAGTGGCCACTGCACTCCAGTCGGGGCAACGGAGTGAGAATCCAACTAAAAAAAAAAAAAAAAGAAAAAGCAGGCAAAAGTTATGAACAGACATTTTCACTGGAAGATATAAAAGCATGCAACAGATACATGAAAAAAGTTCAGCCTCACTAATTATCAAAGAAATGCAAATTAAAACCACACTGAGATACCTCCTAACTCCAGTCAGGATGGCCATAATTAATGCCTCAAAAAATCACATGCTGGAGAGGATCGGGGAAAATGGAATGCTTCACACTGTTGGTGGGAGTGTAAACTAGTATAACCTATGTGGAAAAGAGTGTGGTGATTTCTAAAAGACCTAGAAATTGACTTTCCATAAGACCCAGCAATCCCTTTCTGGAAATATACCTGGAGGAACTCAAGCCACTGTACAAAAAAGATATCTGCACATGCATGTTTATTGCAGCATTATTCACAATAGCAATACTATGGACCCAACCATACTGCCCATCAAAAGTGAACTGGATAAAAAAAATGTGATACATAAACACAATGGACTATTACATAGCAGTAAAGGAAAACATAATTATGGATTTTGCAGCAACTTGGATGGATTTAGAATCTATCATACTCAATTATCTATCACAGAAAATGATACTCACGCATAAGCAGACCTTGAACATTTATCATAACACTATAAGAAAGGAATTGATATTAGTAGGACACTCCGTGTGGGGGGGAAGAGGGCACATAACATCAATAAGTGTACCAGATCTTAAATCAGGTAAAGTGGAGACCAAGGGGAGGCCCAAACTTTACCTGTATATTGACCTCTTATGTACCTAACCTGAATTACACCCTACAACTTAAAATAAAATAAAATTAAAAAGTGGTCAAAAGATAATAGACACTTCTCAAAGAAAGACATATGAAGTCAGCAGATATATGAAAAAATGCTCAGAGTCACTAATCATCAAAGAAATGCAAATTAAAACCACACTGATATACCACCTAACTCCAGTCAAACGCCATCATCAATTACTTAAAAAACAACAGATCCTGGAGAGGATGTGGGAAAAGGGAATGCTTCTGTACTGTTGGTGGGAGTGTAGACTAGCACAACCTCTGTGTAAAACAGTGTGGCGATTCTTAAGAGTTCTAGAAATTGACTTCCATACGAGCCAGTAATCCCCCTTCTGGGACTATACCTCGAGGAACTTAGATCATTCTATTAAAAAGATACCTGCACATGCATGTTTATTGCAGAATTATTCACAATAGCAAAAACATGGAACCAACTGTGCTGCCCTTTGAAAGTGGACTGGATAAAATAGAAATGTGGTGCACATGCATGATGGAATATTAAACACCCCCCAAAAAGAGGACAGAATTATGGACTTCTCAGCAACTGGATGGAGTTAGGGTCTAGAATACTCAGTGATCTATCATAGAAACAAATAACTGAATACCACATGTTCTCATTCATAAGCAGACCCTAAAATTTACCACAATACTATAAGAAAGAGCTTGGTAGTAGCAGGATACAGCCAGGGGGAGGACACAACATCAATAAGGGTACCTGAACTCAAACCAGGCAAAGTGGGGACTAAAGGGAGGTCCAAACTTTACCTGTATGAGAACCACTTATGTACCTAATCCTGAATTGTAGACCACTTCTTTAAAATAAAAAAAAAAAAGAAAAGCAAAAAGTGTGAACTCACAATTATAGTACTCTGAGGAGAAAATGCAACATGGTATCATAGATTAAATGTTTGAACAGGATAAAATAAGACATTAATGGAAAAACTGGGAATATCTGAATGAAGTCTGTTGTTTGACTCATATTATTGTACCAATATGAACTTCTAAATTGTAATGAATGCACTATGGTTGCCTAAGATGTAAAGTGGAAGTCATTGAATCATTTTACAACTATTCTGCAAATGTGTTAAATAATAATAATAAATATGGACTGTTAGCAAAACAAATGAAAGCTTGGAAACACAAAGAGCAGTTGGAAGACAAATTAAAATGGGGCAAAGAGAACCAAACAACAAGGAAACTAGTTAAAATTGCAACATTACCCAGATATTCCTTGAAGATATTAAATTTTATATGTGAAAATTACAGCAATTTGTATCTGCTTTGATCTAATGACATAGTGTATATTTTAAGATTAATGTGGGTTGTTGTCTATTTTCTATATATTTCAGAATTAGTTCATTGCCAGGTTGAATAACTGGTTTTATATTATAAGAAACTCCTTGAGAAAGAGCTGTAGAGGAGTAAAGCAATGTGTTCTGCTATGTCAAAGAATGAACAACTCAGTTCTGCTTCAGGATATCATAGCAGGGGGGGTATTTATGAGGTGATTATTATTTATTGATATCCAAATCACATCCCTTGGGTTAGACTGAGAGGATTACATGGGATCAGAGCTGGAAGTGAAAGAGTTTTGTTATCAATTTCTGGTGACTCCAAAGGAACAAGAAAGACCAGAGCAAAGCATTGAATGAGGACAACAAATAAGCCAAGATAGATACCTTAAGGATTTGTATATTTAATGATACTTTATGCACGAGCTTTTTTCAGAGAATGGAGTCTGGGTTAGTTCTGTAGATTAGTGTACCTAGCACAGAGAAAGATATATTATCATGTAAGTAATGATAACAGAATGGTTTCGGGGTTCACATCTTTGAGAAGTCTTGTTGGCCATTAAAACAATATGGTAGCCGGGCTCGGTGGCTCAGCCTGTAATCCCGTGCCTTGGGAGGCTGAGGTGAGTGGAATGCCTGAGCCTGCGGGCTCGAGACCCACCTGGGCAGGCGAGCCCTCATCTCTACAATAAATCAAAAAATTAGCGGGGCGTGGTAGCGCGCGCCTGTAGTTCCAGCTGCTTGGAAGGCTGAGGCGGAAGGATCGCCGGAGCCCAGCAGGTCGAGGCTGCGGTGGCTGGAAGCGGCCACTGCACTCCAGTCTGGGCGACGGAGTGAGACGCCAACTCAAAAAAAAAAAACAAAACAATATGGTAAATTTACATCTTGAAGAAAGTATATCAAAAAAATACTGATAAGGATTCTTCTCCCTTCAATGTTCAGCAAATACAGATTCAATCCTGAATTAGGTTATGGGGAAGTAGCAGGAATTGACAGCGTGGGATGGCATTTCATTAAAACTCATGCAGCAATCAGGAGATAGCTCTGGTACCAAAATGTTCTGTTTTTTATTATATCAATAAGACAATAAATTGGAATTAATATGTTGCATTTTGTAAATAATTAAGGACAGTGACTTTTAAGCTGTTTTTGGCTAAAGATTGTAATAACATTACAGAATTCAAAAGACTTATCAAATATAAAATATATATTCCACATATTGCCGTCATTTCCCTTGCTTCATTTGCCACACCACACATATTTTCATCTCTAAAATGCATTGCCTGAGTGCCAGATGAACTATGTTTGTGAAATTTTTGCTTCAGAGAATCATGATTATCTGATATGAAATATTCAAGGAGGATGTGGTTAGTTCTATACAGCAGGTACTTGCATTACATTGTTTTGTTCAACATTCAGGTACTTGCATTACATTGTTTTGTTCAACATTCTTAATTACAATTTTGATGAGGTGAAAAAACAATCCCACCAACTGGAGGTGGAGTTTGCACATTTTTCGTGTCTGCCATAGTTCCCTCCAGGTACTCTGGATTCCTCTCAAATCTTAATCATCTTCACATTAGGTGAATTGATGTGTTTGAATGGTACCAGTATGAGAGAGAGAGAGAGAGAGAAAGAGAGAGAGAGAGAGAGAGAGAGAGAGAGAGAGAGAGAGTGTGTGTGTGAATACATGACACAATGAAATAGTGGCCTGCCCATAGTTGGTTTCCACCTTGGCCTCAAAATGCTGGGATAGGGTCTGCACTCACCCCTGACCTTGAATAGATGGGATGGAAAATGAATGAATAAATGAATGTAAATAATTGTCAAATAAAAATTTGTAAAGTCTGCAATAATAATGGAAATGCACAACAAGAAACAATATGGTACAAAGGCACTCAGTAAGTGATCATATTTGTGACAGTTTTAAAAGTGCATGGAAGTGAGAGGCACACCTTAAAATATTCAATTTGCAATCATTTATTTCTTAATTTAACCCACTGCCACAAAGACCACCGTCACTAACCGCTTCACCAAAAATTGGATATTTATCTTATTTGGTTTTATTAATCTTTTAAAAAAGTATATATAGCTCATATTTATGTAAATGTTTATTTTTAGAAGGGTTTTTGGAATTTATTTAGAAGTTTGTTGATGTATCATTATTAAAAATATGGCCTAAAAATTTTATTCTTGTTTACATCAATTAACTTATGATAAAAATGGTTTCTTAATACTTCCTTTTGCTTAAAATCGCAGTTTTCAAGATCCTACCAAAGATGTTAATTGAGAACTTACTATACTTGTCAATATCAATATCTTAACAGATTCTACACAAAATGAAGCTATTTATGCTACAGCACATTCATAGCTTTGCTGTTTGATGCAATCCTTAAATATAGTTTGCAATGATTTTTTTTTTTTGAGTTGGAGTCTCACTCCGTCGCCAGTCTCACTTCGTGTACAGCTTCGATCTGCTGGACTCAGGCAATCCTTTGCCTCAGCCTTCAAAATACCACGCTTGGCTAATTTTTTTAATTCATTGTAGAGACGAGGTCTCTCCAAGTTTGCCCAGGCTGGTCTCAAACCTGCAGATTTGGGCAATCCACTCACCTTGATCTCTCAAAGTGCTGGGATTATAGGTTGAGCAACCAAGCCCAGTCATGAATTTTAAGTAAAGTTCTCAAGCCCTATTGGATGACTTTTGTTTATCATCTATTTAAATAGAATGAGATAATGCTTCACATATGAAATGTTATGACTTCAAATAAAAAATACTGCTAATAATCATAAGTACAGATGAAAATGAAAATATGCTTTTATCTTTATGTTTCAGCACACATTGACTTCAGTAGGTTTTTCTCTCTGGTCAGAATTTCTCTAGCATTTCTATTAGCTAACAAAAATATCCGTGGTGTGTGTTCAGTATGCTTGTTCTTAATACTTTTATTTTATTCAAATTTGGTTACTATTGTTTGATAGTGTAACTATAAATCACAAATTACAATTACTTCTTCCCAATTCAATATTATAGAGAATTCATTATAAAGATATTAAAGAGTTATATAGTACTGTTAAGAATATTTTCATTCCTGGCTCACTTTAATACTGCGTTCTCCCATAATGACCCTACTTCCTAAATGGTAAAATTTCAATATTTTGAAAAACATCTTCTAGGCCAGGCTCGGTGGCTCAGCCTGTAATTCCAGCACTTTGGGAGGCCGAGGTGAGTGGATTGTCTGAGTCCACGGATTCGAGACCAGCCTGGACAACTTGGCGAGACTTCATCTCTACAATAAATCAAAAAATTAGCTGGGCAAGGTAGCACACTCCTGTCATTCCAGCTACCTGGAAGTCTGAGGCAGAAGGATTGCCGGAGCCCAGCAGGTCGAGGCTGCAGTGGCCGTGAGTGAGACTCCAACTCAAGGAAAAAGAAAAAGAAAAACATCTTCTAGAAATCACCAACAGTATACTAAACCACTTTATGGTATCTTTTTCATAAACTCTCTTTCCTCCTGCTCATATCTAAAGACAATGCTTCCATGCATACACAAGATTCTATCTCCTCCCACCTACTTACAAATTAAAAATTTGTTAGCCATTTTCTCTCTTTTCTATTATCAGGCATTCAACAATCTCTACCTTTCCTCTCAGCATAAACATATTCTATTACCTCTCTCATTTTGAAAGTTCACCTTTGACACTTCTCTCTAACAGCTATTACTTCACTTCTTACTCCCCTTTTTAGCAAGCACCTCAAAAGAGTTGTCTTTATTCACTCTCTATATACTAGTTAAAGCCACCCCACTGAAATTGTTTTTGTTAAAGTCAATTTATGTCCGCCATATTGGCAAACATATTTCTAATTTATTCCAATTGGTAAACATATTTCCAATATATTTTTTGCTCAATAAAATCAGTACAAAACTCTCATCAGCATGATTTGACACAGTTGATCCCTTTAATCTCCTCATTACACACTCCTCCTTTGGCTTTCAGGACACCAAAAACTCAATTTCCTTCCTACATTACTAATCACTCATTCTCCATCTTTCCTGATAGTTCATTTTAAATTTAAAGTGTCCCAGGGCTCAGACTTTGGTTTCCTTTTTTTCAAGAGCTATAATATTTTCTATCTGACCTTGTCTACTCTTCTGTCCTTTTATTTGTAGCTCATAATTCTTTTCTGAACTCCAGATTTATATGTATATCACACTGCCTGGTTGACATCTCCACTTAAACATTTCAAACTCTACAAGTGTAAAAATAAATTTCTGGTCTCCTTCCTCAAATCTACCCTCCTACAACCTCTCCCATCTCAATAAATAACAACTACACCAATATATTTGCTAAACCCCACATCGCAAAATTATGCTTGACATCCCACATTTTGTATATTTTTATATATGTTAGAAATCTCTGAGATATATACCTTCAGGATATATACCAACTCTTAAGCAACTCTCTCCAAATCTTCTCTCACAAACATTTTTGTTGCAGCCATTGTCTCTATCCTGGATTTTTACTATAGCTTCCTAACAGGTTTCTCAAACTCTACTTTGGACTCTCTGGAATCTGTTCTTAATATAACAGTCAGAAGGGATGATTTAAAAGGTAACTCAGAGCCGGGCTCAGTGGCTCAGCCTATAATCCCAGCAAATTGGGAGGCTGAGGTAAGTGGATTGCCTGAGACCGGGTGTTCAAGACCAGCCCAGGCAACTTGGTGAGACCTCATCTCTACAATAGAATTTTAAAAAAATAGCCGGGCGTGGTAGCACACATCTGTAGTTCCTGCTACTCGGAAGGCTGAGGTGGGAGGATCCCCGGAGCCCAGCCTGGGCAAAGGAGTGAGACTCCAACTCAAATAAATAAATAAATAGTAACTCAGACTATATAACTATTCTGTCCAGTGCTATGTAATAAGTACCATTTCAAAAAAGCAACACACTACAGTTCTACCATGCCCTTTAAGATCCTATAAGAGTTCCCTGAGTTACATCTTTTAATCTATTCCATGATAGTTTCCAATTCTGCTCACCTCTACTCCAAACACACTGTCTTCCTTTTTAGGCCAAGAAAATAGTAGGTACCTTCTCCCAGAAATCGTTTTTTTACAGAAATTCTCCATCTCAGATGCTTTCCCCCCAAAATATTTGCATAAATCACATCTGAGCGTTGCACAAATTTTAGCATGTCACTAAGATATTCTTGATGAACATATTTAAAATTGTCAACTGTAACATTCATGACCCTCCCAACCGTCCCCCACCCTGCTCTAGATAGTTTTTTTCTCACAGTTTTTTCTCACAGTCTTTATTATTGAAGTTACTAATTACGTTATGTTTCTTTCTGTAATTTCTGTCTTCCTTAATAGATGTGACAAAAGAAGAAAAGATATTTGGTGTATTAATGTAACTCAGAGAACCACAAGATTTCCCAACATATAGTAGGCTCTTATTTTTAAAAACTAATTGTAATTATGAGTGGTAATGTGTATTGAGCCCTTAATATTTATCAGGAACCTTATTATATCTTCAAGTCTTACAGGTCTTATAGCTATCATTTTCACATGCATATATATACAAGTGAGACAAGTGAGACATAATCAAATATTGTACTTGCTCAATGTTATATAAACAATAAATTAAGATGCTGGTTTTCACATCTGGATTATCTGACTCTAGCATCTAAATTTCAACCATGTTAATGCTATCATATGTTAGAAAGTATGAGATCTGAGATTTGAAGACAAACAGTCTCATTCAAAGACCCATATTCTTAATGAACAACACATATTTTATTTACTGCTAGACCCTTAGAAATAAATTGAGGCCCATTGGCCTGTTGAATGTGCTCTTTGTCTGTTCTATTAAGTTGTTAACAGATACTAGAAAGAAAGAGTAGAATTATATGGATGTATTTAATATATACAACAAGTTTGAGATACAGGGACCTAAGTAACTTTCTGTGCTTATGAACCAATTTAATCTGCTTCTGCACTGAATGTTCCCCAGGGTGCTATGTAAACAATAGTAAGTATCTGTAAGAACATAAGCATGTCACTAATCATTCTAGGTTGCATTTTTATTTCAGTAAAATGTGACAGGTTTGAATTAGGTGAATTTTAAATTTCTGATTTTAATATTTTATAACCATAAGTGGCAATATGGATTTGAGTTATTTCTTTATTCTTTCCCAACTTAACCCAAATTATTTATACAATTTTTTTTTTGGTCTTTTGTTCATTTTGTATTGGGCTGCTTGTTTGCTTTTTTCTTTTTGGCACATTTGAGTTCCTGATAGATCCTAGATGTTAGGCCTTTGTCAGATATACAGTTGGCAGATATTTTTTTCCCAGTCTGTGGGCTGTCTCCCTGCTCTCTTGATGGTTTCTTTGGCTTTGCCAAAGCTTGTCAGTTTGTTGATGTCCCACTTGTCTATCTTATCTCTTATGGCATAGGCACTTGGGGTTTTGATCAGGAATTGGTTGCCAGTTCCAATTTCCATAAGGATGTCTCCTGCATTTTCTAAGGTTTTAATAGACCCTTCTCAAAAGAATACATATGAGCAGTCAACAGATACATGGAAAAAATACCCAGTTCCACTAGTCATCAAAGAAATACAAGTTAAAACCACACTGAGATACCACCTAACTCCAGTCAGACAGCCATCATCAATAACTCAGAAAACAACAGATGCCAGAGAGGATGAAGGGAAGCAGAATACTACTAAACTGTTAGTGGGAGTGTAAATTAGTACAACCTCTGTGGAAAACAGTTTGGCAATTTCTAAAAGATTGAAAAATTGACCTTCCATATTTCCCTTCTGGGAATATACCCGGAGGAACTTAAATCACTCTGTGAAAAAGATACCTGCACATGCACATTTATTGCAGCATTATTCACAGTAGCAAAACATAGAACTAACTGTGCTGCCCATCAAAAGTGGACTGGATAAAAAATGTGGTACATATTCACAGTGGAATATTAGCCATAAATAAGGACACATGAAATTTGCAGCAACTGGGATGGACATAGAATCCAGAATACTGAGTGATCTTTCACAGAAATAAAGAACTGAGTACCACATGTTCTCACTCATAAGTGGAACTTGAACAATTATTATAATACTATAAGAAAGGAATTGGCAGTAGTGGAAAATTGCCAGGGGAAGGGGGGAGGAAGAACCGGCAGTAGTGAGAAACTGCCAGGGGAGAGAAGGGCACACTTCATCAACAAGGGTGCCTACATAAAGGTCGTTTGTATATCTAACCTGAAATTGTATCCCACATCTTTAAAATTAAAAATTTTTTTAAAGTAAAAAATAAAAGCCCACAAAGAATTTACAAAATATTAAGTGAAGAATGCATAGTCTTTTAAAGTTAAGTATTTGTGCAGGTACATATGTACAGAAAATGGGAGACATATTAAAATGTAAATGAAATTTAAGGGAGTTATACAAAAAAGAATAGATACTATTCTTTAAAGTACGTATAAAACTGCTATTGAATGCTTAAAAATTAAACATAGGTTACTCCTCTTCTAAAAGATAGAATGGATGAGACTGATTGCTTCTGTTTATAGATATGTAAATCTGCAAATGCTTAAGTGAGATCTAATTTATACAAGAAGGAAAAATTTATTTTTGAATAAATATCTTTTCATTATAATTGTCAGCATGTTAAACATCATGGTCAATACAGACACTATTATTTTTTGTGAATCCAAATGTTAAATTTAAGAAATCCATAATCTATTTACATTAACAAAAGAGGACAATGAAGTAGAATTTGTAGTAAGGATGGCAATAAATTATGCTTGCAATTTTTTTGCAGTACTACTTTGATTATGTTGTTGTTCCTTTACACTTTATCTTATCCAAACAATGTTTTCACTATATTTTTGCAATTTATTAAGTCTGTCCATCATAGTTACAAATTTTAAATTTATGACACTTGAAGACCTCACAGGATATATTACTTATGAATAACCACATTTAAGGTCCCACCTTTTATAAAGTTTGTGAGAAAGTTGGTGTCTCAAATAATTAAAAAATAAAATAAAATTTACTATCCAGAAAAAAGTTTAATGAACATAGCCAAGAGGTTGGCATAGGAATGTAAGAATCTTACTCTGGACATTTTCATAGAATACCATTGTTTATCAAGTCTGTCTGTGCTTATGTATTTATAAATAATTGAGACATTTTTTCTTTTCAACATTGCTTCAATTTAGAATTAAACATCCCAATAAAGTAACATGGAGTTTTATTTCTTGAGTTCATTTTAAAAGCAGTTTTTGTCATTTGTAGCATAAATACATATTTTATCACTACTTAACAAAAATTAAGTTTTGCAAGAATTCAAAGATAAGCTGCCTTCTTAGAAATATAAATTATGACCTAGTAGATTTTTATTCGCATTTTGAAATATATGACTGATATTTACAGTCGAGCTTCTTATAACTTGATATTCAAGTTGCACAATAATCTTTACAATACCTAGTGATGTTTTATTGCCAAAAATATGAAATATATTGTGTGCTTCATTTGGAAATGCACATTAACAAAATTGTTTATGCAATTTTTGTTTTCATTATTGAAAGGTTATTTTCAGTTTAAAAGTTTATGCGATATATTTA
>CAUYQG010166888.1:0-10060 GCA_963574415.1 Tarsius wallacei
TTTTTTTTTTTGAGTTGGAGTCTCACTCTTGTCGCCCAGGCTGGAGTGCAGTGGCATGCTCACGGCCACTGTAGCCTCGACCTGCTGGGCTCAGGCAATCCTTCCACCTCAGCCTTCCAAGTAGCTGAAACTACAGATGCACGCCACTACGCCTGGCTAGTTTTTGCGATTTAATGTAGAGACGAGATCTCACCAAGTTGCCCAGGATGGCCTCGAATCCCTGGGCTCAGGCAATCCTCTTGCCTCAGCTTCCCAAAGTGCTTGGATTACAGTTGAGCCACCACGCCGGCCTCAAACAAACATTTCTAACGAAGACTTTGAGAACTAACTCACTGAGAATTGCAGCCACTTCCAATGAACCAGACATTGATAGATTCGTTTTACAAAAACAAGGTCAAATCTCCCACTGGTTTTACATTGTTCTCATTTTTCTAAACTTTATAATGAAAAATATAAAAAATAAAAGACATCTTATTATTTATATACACGAACTATCATATCATTTATGTGCAACCTAAGACAATTCCTCTCTACCTGATGCAGCCCAGGGAACCCAAAGGTTGGACACCCCTGCCCTATGTTATCTTTGTAACTCTTCTAATAAATCTAAGTTTGTTGGTTGGTTTAAAAAAAAAAAAAAGGCCAGGCGCAGTGGCTCATGCCTATAATCCCAACAGTTTGGGAGACCAAAGCAAGAGGACTGCCTGAACTCACAGGTTCACGACCAGCCTGGGCAACTTGGTGAGACCTCATCTCTACAATCAATCAAGAAAAGTTAGCCAGGCGTGGTGGCACACGCCTATAGTTCCAGCTACTTGGAAGGCTGAGGTAGAAGAATCACCTGAGCCCAGCTGCGGTGACAGTGAGCATGCCACTGCACTCTGGCCTAGGTGACAGAGTGAGACTTCAACTCAAAAAAGAAACAAAAAAGGCAACTGGCTAGGAGAAAGTATTAGCAGCTTACATAACAAAGAATATATATAAATTTAAAAATATTTCTATAAAAATATTAAAATTACAGTCCAATGAAAACAGTCATATATTAAAAAGGCAAGTCAGAAAAACACAAATGACCAGAAACCATATGAGTTGTTTAAAATGAAAATGAAAATTATAAAACAATGAAATTTTATTTCATGCCATCAAATTGAAAAATACTAATATCAATTACAGAAAAGTTGTAGGGAAACTGCTACTTTTATACAAGGAAGGTGGGTCTGTAACAAGGGTGTTCTGGTGAGCAATCTCAGTATCAATTACGCATGTAACCTGTGATCCAACTCCAACCAGTCTATTCAAGAGAAATACTGGCATGGGGCAGTAAGAAGCAATTGGGCCGGGCTTGGTGGCTCAGCCTGCAATCCTAGCGCTTTGGGAGGCCGAGGGGAGTGGATTGCCTGAGCCTGTGGGTTCGAGACCAGCCTGGGCAACTTGGCGAGACCGCGTCTCTACAATAAATAAAAAATTAGCTGCATCTCTGCCTCTGGTTATGAGTCACCTTTAAATTCTGATAACAAGCCAGGCATGGTGGTTCACACCTATAATCCCAGCACTTTGTGAGGCCTAGGTGAGAGGACTGCCTGAGCCCATGGGTTGGAGAACAGCCTGGGCAACTTGGTGAGACCTCATCTCTACCACAAATCAAGAAAAATTAGCCAGGTGTGGTGGCACATGCCTATGGTTCTAGCTACTTGGAAGACTGAGGCAGAAGGATCACCTGAGTCCAGCAGGTTGAGGCTGCGTGCCACCACACTCTAGCTGAGCAACAGAGTGAGACTCCAATTCAAAAAAAAAGAAGCAATTATAAGGATGTTTACTGTAACACTGCCTACATTAAAACTAAATGGAAATAACAAGTGTCATTAATAGAGGAATAATTAAATTCCAGTCATACTCTAACTTAAAATAAATAGGGGAGATCAATATGTAATCTTTTCAGCCATACAAAGATAATTTTTTTTTTTTTTTGAGTTGGAGTCTCTGTCACACAGGCTAGAGTGCAGTGGCACACTCACGGCCACTGTACCTTTGAACTGCTGGGCTCAGGTGATCCTTCCACCTCAGTTTTCCAAGTAGCTGGAACTACAGTCATGTGCCACCTTGTCCGGCTAATGTTTTGATTTATTGTAGAGATGAAGTCTCACCAAGTTGCCCAGGCGGGTCTCGAACCTGTGGACTCAGGCAGTCCTCTCGCCTCTGCCTCCCAAAGTCCTGGGATTATAGGCGTGAGTCACCATGCCCAGCCAAAGATAAATTTTTTTTTTTTAAATCTAGTTGCACAATGTATGTAGAAAGAATAAAGCAAAACTAAGCCGTATTTCTACAGGTAAACGTACATGTATAAAAATACAAAGAAAAGGCTGGGCATGATGGCTCACACCTATAATCTCAGCACTTTGGGAGGTCAAGAAGGGAGGATGATCCCTTGGGCCTAGGAGTTTGAGGCTGCAGTGAGCTATGATCACACCACTGCACTCCAGCCTGGGCAACAGAGTGACAGAGCAAGACTCAGTCTTATTTATTTTTTCAAGGCAACTGGAAGAAAACCCCTACCAAAGAGTTACAGTGGTTACCATGGAGATGAAACTGAGCCGGTAGGACTTTTACTTTATGGGTGTTACTTGGGTTATAAGAACATCTTGAGGCAACCCCTTCGGGTCCCCTCCCACTGTGGGAGCTTTACTGTTCTCTCAATAAATCCTGCTTTCAAAAAAAAAAAAAAATAGAACGTCTTGGTGATAGTTCACAACTGGAAATGTATTCCTCTGGGGCGGAGGGAGGGATGGGGAGGAAGCCGTTCACCCTTCAGTTCCGTCCCCCTCAGCCTGTTGTCCCCTGTGCTCGGGTTCAGGATGGTGGAAGAGCCATTTCCAGCCAGAACAAGATCTACCCTCCCAGCGCCTGCACGAGGTTAAATACAGTCTCAGCAGACAGCACTCTGAAACGGAAAGCTGCACGAATGACTCCAGCCGTCTGCCTTTCATCACCCGCCCTTATCTTACTTCACCCTCCTCCAGCCCTGGGCTGGAGACACCAAGTGGTTTGGCTCCCAGGGCCTGAGGAAGGGGGGAACTGAGGGCCGGCTGTGGCCTGTCCTCTCTTCACTCTTCTCCTTTAAAACAAGCGGCCGGGGGGGGGCGAGTGGGAACACAAACAAGCTGGAAATAATCTCCCCAGCCCTGTCTCACATGCTGTCAACGTGACGTGAAAGCCAAGTTAGAGTTCAAGACCCTAGTTCCATCTGTCACTGAATGTTGTAGGATTCTGGTCATTAGTCTCACCTGAGCCTTCTAACGGCTTTATTGATTAAATTGATCAGGAGGCAGAGTAGACTCTCCAGATAAATTCTTCTCATTGGCTTTATATAAGGGGCTTGGGTTACTATTCATTGACCACTCATTTTTTTGATTCACCGTCTCACTCTGTCGCCCAGGCTGGAGTGCAATGGCAGGCTCATGGCCATCGTGCTCTGGACCTGCTGGGCTCAGGAGGTCCTTCTGCCTCATCCTTCCAAGTAGTTGGAACTACAGGAGTGTGCCACCACGCCCAGCTAATTTTTCTGACTTATTGCAGAGATGAGGTCTCGCTGTGTTACTCAGATTGGTCTCCGACTCCTCAGCTCAGGCAATCCTTTCACCTCTGTCTTCCAAATTACTGAGATTATAGGCTCGAGCCACCGCACCTGTCTTATTCATGTACTTTAAACTGCAGACAAGGATAAATGTATATATACGACTGGTTTAAACTACAGCGTGAGGGGATAGCCGAGTCGATCTTGAGGGCACATGCTCTACACAGAAACATTCCAGAGATGGACAGCCATTATCAAAGCAAGGAGGCACATTCCAGAGGTGGTATGGTTTAGCTTTTCTGTTATCCATACATACCTCTGGAGAGTTATTTTCCTTTTGAGACAAGGTCTCACTGTCGCCCAAGCTTAAGTGCAGTGGGGCTCAATCTTGGCCCCCTGCAGCCTTGATCTCCTGGATTCAAGGGATACTCTTGTTTCAGCCTCTCGGGTGCCACCATGCCCGGCTAGTTTTTTTTTTTTTTTGTAAAGATGAGGTCTCACTGTGTAGCAGAGGTTAGTCTCGAAACCCCTGGGCTCAAATGACCCTCCCACCTCGGACTACCAAAGTACTGGAATTTACAGGCATGAGCTACCATGCCCAGCCAAGAATTTATAATTCAAATACTGATCACCTATATGTATTTTTTTTTAATTTATTTTTTAAAAAGAGAAGGACTCCCTTTGTCACCCAGGCTGCAATATAATGGTATGATCATAGCTCACTGCAGCCTCAAATGCCTGCAAAAATATTTTTTACTGGTAAAATCAGGGGCTTGTAAATCAGAATGGTTGTCAGAAGGGGGTTCTCAATGGTGAAATGAGTGACTGTGCATATATGTATAGTGTCTAAAATAATTGGTCAGACGTGGTGGCTCAGCCTGTAATCCCAGCACTTTGGGAAGCAGAGGCGAGAGGATTGCCTGAGCCCATGGGTTCGAAGCCATCCTAGGCAACTTGATGAGACCTCATCTCTACAATATATCAAAAAGATTAGCTAGGCCTGGTGGCGCATGCCTGTAGTGCCAGCTATTTGGAAGGCTGAGGCAGAAAGATCGCCTGAGTTCAGCTGGTCGAGGCTGTGGTGGCCATGAGCATGCCACTGCATTCCAGCCTGGGAGGCAGAGTGAGACTCTGACTCAAAAAATATATATACATGTTTTAGACACTCCCCCTCCTTGGATAAACAGGTGGTAAGAATCTAAAGAGTCACATTTAGGAACAGGGTTTGAGAATTAAGTCTGGATGCCTACATTGGCCTCCCATTCAGCTGGTTGTGAGGATTTCTGGTTAACTGGTACTAACCATAAGCGGAACAGAATTCTGTACCTGAAATACTGTCAAGTCTGCTTCAAGTAAACCTTCCATAAAAAGAGAGGTCAGAGCTGGATATAGTGGCACATGCCTGTAATCCCAGCACTTTGGGAGATGGAGGCGAGAGGACTACCTGCCTGAGCTCAGGGGTTCGAGACCAGCCTGAGCAATATGGCAAGACCTCATCTCTACAACAAATCAAGATAATTAGCCAGGAGTGGTGGTGCATGCCTGTGGTTCCGGCTACTTGGAAGGCTGAGGTGGAAAGATTGCCTGAGCTTAGTAGGTCGAGGCTGCCGTGGCTGTGAGCGTGCCACTGCACTCCAGGCTGGGTGACAGTGAGACTCCGACTTTAAAAAAAAAAAAAAAAGAGGGCAGAGTACCTAAAAATGCAGGAGCTAAGCATACAGGACAGGTGGTATCATCTATTTTTTGCCTGCTTACTAATATATATGTAATTTCATAAATGACTGTCATGGGAATGAATTTTTCATCTGAGTCTGGCTTTCATTATAACCTGGTAGTGGCTGAGCATGGTGGCTCACACCTGTAATCCCAGCACTTTGGGAGGCCAGAGTGGGAGGATCACTTGAGGCCAGGAGTTCGAGGCCATCCTGGGTAACAAGGCAAGACCCCCATCTCGACAAAAGAAAAAAGAAAAGAAAATGTAAATAATCTAGTAAGTTGTAGGGGAATAGTTAAACCTCATCTACCTCAAGTTTTGTTGGCGGTTCCTGTTACCTATCAACAAGTCCTAAGAGATGTGCATGACCAAACTGGCTCAGGTCAGTTTCCAGCAGTGTGATATAAATAATTCGATTAGATATGGCATGGCTAACATGTCCTAAAACACTTGGATCATAGTCGTGGAAGTCAGACTTGACCCAGAGAGAGAAGTCACAGAGAAATAAAGTAGTCACCTCAGCAGACAAGTATTCTTCTAGGATCATAAGCCAAGAACTTTGATAGGTTAACTTCTAATTTTTCTAAATAAGCATTTCAAAGGAGAAAAAAAGATAAGTAAATGTCTGTCTCATTTCAAATTTCCTGGCAGTGAATAAAACACTTCCTTTAATGAGTACTTTGAATATATAATTGCCTTTATCTAAAGCAAATTCTTAGTCATAATACTTTATCTCCGATCATATCTCAAGGTTTTCTAACAATATTCAGGACATGTCATAATTCTGGGCCACTAATCATATTAATAAGCAATTATTTCTTTGTAAAAGTTCTCAGAGAGGTTTAAAAGGTATCATCATGTCAATTTGGTATGTTTTCTTTTTAATAGTGCAGATTTGATTAAGTGTAACATATTAAATTTTCTAAAATGTGTGCCAGGTCGAAAGATCTGAAGACATTTCACAAAAGTAGAACATAGGAGTAGCCTATAAGCTCATGAAAAAAAAAATTCAACAACAGGGAAATGCAAATTAAAACCACAATGAAGGCTGGGCGTGGTGGTTCATGCCTATAATGCCAACACTTTGGGAGACCAAGTTGAGAGGATTGCCTGAGCTCGTGGGTTCAAGACCAGCCCGGGCAACTTGGCGAGACCTCTGGGCATGGTGACGCATGCCTGTAGTTCCAGCTACTTGGAAGGCTGAGGCGGAAGGATTGCCAGAGCCCGGCAGGTTAAGGTGGTGGCCGTGAGTGTGCCACTGCACTCCACTGGGCAACAGAGTGAGACTCCAACTCACACACACAAAAACAAAAAGCCACAATGAAACACCACTTCCCACCCCCTAGAATGGCTAAAATTAGAACGACAACACCAGTTGTTGGAGAAAATGTAGAGCAATTAGAACTCATACATTGCTAACGGGAATGTGAAATGATATTAAGACACTGGAAAAGTGTAATAGTTTCTTACAAAGTTACATATCCTTCCCTATGACCCAGACATTCTACTCCTAAATATATACCCAGGAGAAATTAAAACGCAAGTCTACAAAAAGACTTGTAGGCTAGGCATGATGGCTCACCCCTGTAACCCCAGCACTTTGGGAGGCCGAGGAGGGAGAATTGCTTGATCTCAGGAGTTCAAGACCAGCCTGGGCATGATACTGAGACCTTGTCTCTAAAAAAGAAAAAAAAAATTGAAAAAAGGAGCCAGGTGTGGTGACACGCACCTGTAGTCCCAGCAGGTCGGGAAAGGCTGAGGTGGGGTGGATCTCTTGAGCCCAAGAGGCCGAGGCTATGGTGAGACGCCATCAAGCCACTGTGCTCCAGCCTGGACGGCAGAGTGAAACCCCAACTGAAAAACAAAGCAAACTGACTTGTATGCAAATATCTGTAATAGCTTATCACAGCCCAAAATGGGAAGCAACCTAGATGCCCATCAATAAGAGAGCAGACTGTAGTATATTCATACAAGTTTACTCTTACTACATATAAATGTGGTGTATTCATTGCCGACACTACTCAGTAACAACACATAAAAGTGCTGATACACAAAGCAACTTAAATGCGTCTCCGAAACAACCAGCTGAGCAAAAGGAGACAGACATGAGAGTTCATGCTTTGGGGTTCCATGTGCATGAAGTTCAAGGGGAAGTGAAAAACTCATCTGCAGCGATGGAAATCGCAGAGTAGAGCCTGGGGGTGGGGCTGACTGGAAAGGGAGCCAGAGGCAACTTCAGCACAGGGCTTTTACGGGTGCACGTCCACCTGCTGGAATTCAGACCACACATAAATCCATGCATTTTACTGTGTAAAAACGATACTCGAATTTTTGAAAGCTGGAGTCGGGGGAGGGAAGGTATCCCAAATAATCTTGACTGTTACAGATCTGTGAGAAGACTGCAGAATTAATAATTTGTAGAGAATATAACTGAGAATTATCTTGACCTAATTTAAGTATCTGTTATAGACCACGAGTAGTAAATTACATCCTAACAAAACAAATCAAAAAACCAGCCAAGCATGGTGGTTCACACCTATAATCCCAGCACTTTGGGAGGCCGAGGTGAGAGGATTGTCTGAGCCCATGGGTTCAAGACCAGCCTGGGCAATTTTGCGAGACCTCATCTCTACAATAAATCAAAAAATTAGCCAGGCATGGTGGCGCATATCTGTAGTTCCAGCTCCTTAGAAGGCTGAGGCAGAAGGATCGCCTGAGTCCGGCAGGTTGAGGCTGTGGTGGCTGTGAGCATGCTACTGCACTCCAGCCTAGGTGACAGAGGGAGAGTTCGACTCCAAAAAAAATTGAGGGAAACTGCCAGGGGAGGGAGGGGCACACCTCATCAACAAGGGTACCTGCATAATGAACGTTTGTATACCTAACCCTGAATTGTATCCCACATCTTAAAAAAAAAAAAAAAGACATAGGCCAAGCACGGTGGCTTATGCCTACGATCCCAATACTTTGAGAGGCTGAAGCGAGAGGACTGTCTAAGCCCAGGGGCTCAAGACCAGCCTGGGCAGCTTGGTGAGACCTTGTCTCTATAATAAATTTAAAAAATTAGCTGGGCATGTTGACCCGCACCTGTGGTTCCAGCTACTTGGAAGGCTGAGGCAGGAAGGATTGCCTGAGCAGAAGGTGGCCGTGATCATGCCACTATACTCCAATCTGGGTGACAGAGTGAGACTCTGACTCAAAAAAAAAAAAAAGATTCTTAATTAATATGTGGATTCTTCTTCAGTCTGCAAAAGACTATTTACTCAAAAAATTTAAAAAGACAGCTCCTGGGGTCCTAAAATCTTCACAAAGGAAAATTCATGGAAACAGACCTAAGTTATCTTTTAATGGAAAGATTACCTGCCATCCCTTATGTTCTATCAACCCTATTAATTTTATTTTGAGTCGGGGTCTCACTCTGTTGCTCAGGCTGGAGTGCAGTGGCCTGATCACAGCTCACCACAGCCTCAACCTCCTGGGCTCAGGTGATCCTCCTGCCTCAGCCTCCGAGTAGCTGGGACTGCAGGAATACCACTATGCCTGGCTAATTTTTTATAGAGATGAGGTCTCACTATGTTGGCCAGGTGTAAGCCCTGGTGCCCCTGGCCTGGAATTGTTCTTTGAAGAGTTATTTATGTGTATTTAGGTAAAGCAAAGAAATAATCAAGTTAATATCTTAGGAAACAAATTTTTCAGCACAGGTAAAAAAATACTGCACCTGACCAAATATATTTCTTTTTTTAAAAATAGAGATGGGATCTTGCTGTGTTGCCCAGGCTGGTCTCAAACTCCTGGCCTCAAAGGATCCTTCCGCCTCAGCCTCCCAAAGTGCTGGGATTACAGGCGTGAGCCACCACACTCACAACCCCGCTATTTTTTTTAAAAGTAAACTGGACTAAGAGCAAAGAGAAAGTAGTGCTGTTATTGATACCATGCCCGATGGCTCCGACTGAGACTTCTTTCTTTTTGGGGGGAGGGGGCTTCTTTCAAGTAATGTAAATACGAGAATAAGCTGGAGCTCTCTTTGTATCTTTCTCTTTAAAAAAAGCTATCACTAATGATCCAGCTCTCGCACCACCCAGAACATCACTGTCCATAAGAACTTTCTGCAGTGATGGGACTGTCTGTACCTCCTCTATCCGGTACAGTAGCCACTGCTCCATGTGGTTAGTGGTTACTAACAATACAAAGCAGACCGGAAATAAGTCCATCTGTTTCTCATTCATAGCCCCTGATAAGCGGAGTACTGAGAATAAAGGCCTCACCACCAGCAAGGCACAAAGGCAAGCAGCCATGGCCTCCCTCTGCCTCGAGGTCCTCTGCTGCCAACGGTTTTGATCCCAGCACCTCTGGTCAGAGACACTCAGTGCTGAGCCCAGAACGGGTACACAGTCAACTCCTGCTTCATAAACAAATGAAGAAATACATGGAGGAAGGCAGACAAGGCTCCCCAGTCTTAAGTACAGCCTTATTCAGGCACTGCACACCTGTCACCCATTTATTGTTGACTACAGTCTTAGGACAGAGGCATTATCATCCCTTTTTTTTTTTTTTTTCCCGAGTTGTAGTCTCACTCTGTCACTCAGACTGGATTGCAGTGGCCCCTCCCGGCCACTGTAGCCTCGACCTGCTGGGCACCGGCGATCCTTCCGCCTCAGCCTTCCAAGTAGCTGGAACTACAGGCGCGTGCTACCACGCCTGGCTAATTTTTTGATTTATTGTAGAGATGAGGTCTCTCCAAGTTGCCCAGGCGGGTCTCGAACCTGCAGGTTCAGGCA
>CAUYQG010166892.1:0-15096 GCA_963574415.1 Tarsius wallacei
GGGCTCCGGCGATCCTTCCGCCTCAGCCTTCCGAGTAGCCGGAACTACAGGCGTGCACTACCACGCCCGGCTGATTTTTGATTTATTGTAGAGATGAGGTCTCGCCAAGTTGCCCAGGCGGGTCTCGAACCCGCGGGCTCAGGCAATCCACTCACCTCGGCCTCCCAAAGTGCTGGGATTACAGGCTGAGCCACTGAGCCTGGCCTATTTATTTTTTAACTTTAAAAATTTTTTTAATTTTAAAATTGTGGGGTACATTTCAGAATTAGGTATACAAATATTCACTGTGCAGGTACCCTTGTTGATGTATAAAGTTTTAAAAAATTTGGAGCCGGGCACAGTGGCTCATGGCTATAATCCCAGCACTCTGGGAGGCTGAGGTGAGAGGACTGCCTGAGCTCACAGGTTCGAGACCAGTCTGGGCTACTTGGTGAGACCTCACCTCTACAATAAATAAAAATATTAGCCAGGCATGGTGGTGTGTGCCTGTAGTTCCAGCCACTAGGAAGCCTGAGGTGGAAGGATCCCCTGAGCACGCAGGTCGAGGTTGCTGTGGCCATGAGCCTCCAGCCTGGGCAACAGAGTGAGACTCCAACTCAAAAAAAAAAAAATAAGTCTGTTCAGGTACAGTAAGAAGGATACAGAATTAGCTTTTGTCCTTGGTATATTATTTCCAGACCTGGTAGCTTCCAAGAACTTCCTTAAGAATCTCGCAAGTATTCCAAGCCAAGAAGGTGGATATCACACAGCCCCTCATTTCCACCTGCTGCAAGGGGGTCACCACCTGCCACATGGACCTGGCCGCCTACCTCTGTGGCAAGCCTGATATGGCTGTGTACGATGGCTCCTTGAGCGAGTGGTTCTGCCAGGCATCCCCAGAGACCCGCATGTCCAAAGGGAAGAGCGGGAAGGCCTAAGTCATGACCTCCCCCGCCCTCACCGTAACTCCAGCCACTTAGCAACCTGTGGCCAGGTGCAGCTGGCTCACACCTCCCAGGCGAAGGAGCTTGACATGTTTTAGCATCACCAAGCAGAGTCCACCCTTTCCCTGTCAACACTGGAATAAACACTGCCTTTTCTGGAAAAAAAAATAAAGAATCCTGCAAGTAGCTGGGCATGGTAGTGCGCACCCGTAGGAGTTCCAGTTACTTGGAAGGTTGAGGTAGAAGGATCGCCAGAGCCCAACAGGTCGACACTGGGATGGCTGTGAGTGTGCCACTGCACTTCAGCCTGGGCGACAGAGTGAGACTCTGAATCAAAAATAAATTAAGGCCGGGCTCAGTGGCTCAGCCTGTAATCCCGCACTTTGGGAGGCCGAGGTGAGTGGACCGCCTGAGCCTGCGGGTTCGAGACCCGCCTGGGCAACGTGGTGAGACTTCATCTCTACAATAAATCAAAAATTAGCCAGGCGTGGTAGCGAGCGCCTGTAGTTCCAGCTACTTGGAAGGCTGAGGTGGAAGGATCGCCAGAGTCCAGCAGGTCGAGGCTGCGGTGGCCGGGAGCAGCCACTGCACTCCAGTCTGGGCGACAGAGTGAGACTTCAACACAAACAAACAAACAAACAAACCAAAAATAAAATAAAATAAAATAAAGAATTCCACAAGGGGCTGGGCGCAGTGGCTCACGCCTATAACCCCAGCACTTTGGGAGGCTGAGGTGAGAGGATTGCCTGAGCCTGTGGGTTCAAGACCAGCCTGGGCAACCTGGCAAGACCTCATCTCTGCAAAAAAAAAAAAAAAAAAATAGCCGGGCACGGTGGCACGTGCCTGTAGTTCCAGCCACTGAGGCGGAAAGATTTCCTGAGTCCAGCAGGTTGAGGCTGTGGTGGCTGAGAGCGTGCCACCACCCTCCAGTCTGGGTGACAGAATGAGACTCAAACACACAAAAAAAAATTTGGCTGGGTGCGATGGCTCACACCTATAATCCCAGCACTTTGCAAGGCCAAGGCGAAAAGATTGCTGAGGCAAGAGGATTGCCGAAGCAAGAGGACTGCCTGAACTCCACAGGTTCAAGATCAGCCTGGGCAACTAGGCGAGACCTCATCTCTACAGTAAACCAAAAAACTAACTGGGCATGGTGGCGTGTGCCTATACTTCCAGCCACTTGAAAGGCTGAGACGGAGCTGGGCTCAGTGGCTCAGTCTGTAATCCCTCGCTTGGGGAGGCTGAGGTGAGTGGATTGCCTGAGCCTGCGGGTTCGAGACCCGCCTGGGCAACTTGGCGAGACCTCATCTCTACAATAAATTAAAAAATTAGCCGGGCGTGGTAGCGCGCGCCTGTAGTTCCAGCTACTTGGAAGGCTGAGGTGAAAGGATCGCTGGAGTCCAGCAGGTCGAGGCTGCGGTGGCTGGAAGCGGCCACTGCACTCCAGTCTGGGTGACAGAGTGAGACTCCAACTCAAAAAAAAAAAGAAAGGCTGAGGCGGAAGGATCACTTGAGCCCAGCAGGTCGAAGCTACTGTGGCCATGAGCATGCCACTGCACTCCAGCCTAGGCGGCAGAGTGAGACTCCAACTCAAAAAAATTTAAAAAAACATTCCTCTCTTAGACAAGTGGCTCTAGAAATGAGAAATGGTCTGAGGCCAGGAATCTGAGGCTGCAGTGAGCTATGACTGTGCCTCTGCACTCCACCCTTGACAACATAGCAAGACTACAACTCTACAAAAAATTTAAATAATTAGTCAAGCATGGTGGTGTGCCTGTAGTTCTAGCTACCTGAGAGGCCAAGGCAGAAGGATCGCTTGAGCCTAGGAGTTTGAGGCTGCAGTAAGCTATGATCACACCACTGCACTCAAGCCTGGGGACAGAGCAAGACCCTGCCTATCTAAAAGACCCTGCCTATCTAAAAAACAAAAAAAGCAAAACTTACTCTTAGTTAGAAGACACTGTACATTTCTTCTGAAAAAAACAAGCAACTGAATGAAATGTTTGAAATATGTTTCACTCCTCTTACCTACAGTAAGAGAATAATAAGAGATGTGATCACCCTTAAAACAATCAATGTGGTTTTCCATGGGGGAAGGGTGACAGTTTGCATTCCCCATGTGAAAAGAGAAAAGGCCAGGAAGAAAAATGTCTGAAGTGATGTATATCACAATCACCCTGATTTGGTCATTACACGTTGTATACATGTATCAAAAGATCATATGTACCCCCAAAATGTATGCCATGACACGTGGATCTAAAAAACGCAGAGAAAAGGGGAAACAGGGAGCAGAGGCTTTTCTCCACAATAGCTTGCCCAGGATTCCTATCTCATGACAACTCCTAGGCTAGAGTGCAGTGGCACACGCATGGCCACCACAGCCTCAACCTGCTGGGCTCCGGCGATCCTTCTGCCTCAGCCTTCCAAGTAGCTGGAACTACAGGCGAGTGCCACCATGCCCAGCTAATTTTTTTTTACTTACTGTAGAGACGAGGTCTCGCCAAGTTGCTCTGGCAATTCTCTCGCTTCAGCCTTCCAACCTCCCACATCTTTTTAGCTCAATCTGACGGGCAAAGGGAGTCACTTTCAGTGACTTTTTAACAAACTGGGCCATAACCAGAGGTTGCCACCAGACCACACTAAAATATGGAGGACCCAACCTCCAACCTGTGGGCTGCTTTTAAAATGCAGGGACCTGTAAAAACTTCTGCCAAAGCCAAGATTGAGCACAATAAGCACAGTGCCAGGCACAGGGGTGGTGATCATCAAGTACAAAAGTTCCTTTATTTCCCAACATTCCTTAGGTAAAAGGTCAAACCAGAACTAGAGTACAAGCGACCATCAAGGCAAGTGGTAGCCTCTTGCATGAGGTCATGTTAGACTCATGGATGAACAGACTGGCCCAGCTTTCAGGAAATAACCTACCTGACTTGAGATGTTCCTGGGCCTATTAAATCAAGGAGTGCAGAACCAGACTCAGGAGCGCCATTGTGGACCACCTCTTTGCTCTAATTATCAACATCATCATCATCTCATCATTATACACACACACACAGCTCCAAAGAAGTAACAGCCTTTTCCATAAAAGGAAAACAAAACCTCTATTTAAAAATAAATAGAAGGCCGGGCTTGTTGCCTCAGCCTATAATCCCAGCACTTTGGGAGGCCGAGGTGAGTGGACTGCCTGAGCCTGCGGGTTCAAGACCCGCCTGGGCAAGCGAGACCTCATCTCTACAATAAAATCAAAAAATTAGCTGGCGTGGTAGCGCGCGCCTGTAGTTCCAGCTACTTGGAAGGCTGAGGTGGAAGGATTGCCGGAGCCCAGCAGGTCGAGGCTGTGGTGGCCAGGAGCGGCCACTGCACTCCAGTCTGGGCGACAGAGTGAGACTCCAACTCAAAAAAGAGAAAAAAAATTAGCCGAGTGTGGTAGCACACGCCTATAGTTCCAGCTACTTGGAAGGCTGAGTGGAAGGATCGCCAGAGCCCAGCAAGTCGAGGCTGCAGTGGCCGGGAGCGGCCACTGCACTCCAGTCTGGGTGACAGAGTGAGACTCCAACTCAAAATAAATAAATAAATAAATAGGCCAGGTTCAGTGGCTCAGCCTATAATTTCAGCACTTTGGGTGGCCGAGGTGAGTGGATCGCCTGGGCCCACGGGTTGGAGACCAGCCCGGGGCAAACTGGCGAGACCTTGTCTCTACAATAAATCAAAAAATTAGTCGGGTGTGGTAACACGTGCCTGTAGTTCTGGCTACTTGGAAGGCTGAGGCGGAAGGATCACCGGAGCCCAGCAGGTGGATGCTGGGGTGGCTGTGAGTGTGCACTGCACTCCTGCATGGGTAACAGAGTGAGACTCCAACTCAAAAAAAATAATAAATAGGCCAGGCTCAATGGCTCAGCCTGTAATCCCAGCACTTTGGGAGGCTGACGTGAGTGGACTGCCTGAGCCCACAGGTTCGATACCAGCACAGGTAACCTGGTGAGACCTCATCTCTACAATAAATAAAAAATCAGCTGGGCATGGTAGTGTGTGCCTATAGTTCTGGCTACTTGAAAGGCTAGGCAGACGGATCACCGGAGCCCAGCAGGTTGATGCTGGGTTGGCCATAAGCATGCTCCTGCACTCCAGCCTGGGTGATGGAGTAAGACTTCAAACAAAAATGATTCACGGTAATTAATTTTTTAAAAAACGAGGCCAAGCACAGTGGCTCACCCCTGTAATTCCAGCATTATGGGAGGCTGAGGTGAGAGGACTGCTTGAACCCAGGAGTTTGAGACCAGCCTGGGCAACACAGTGAGAGCTCATCTCTACAAAAAATAAATAAGTTGACCACGTGTAGTCATGCGTGACTGCAGTCTAGCTACTCGGGACCCAGGAGGTTGAGGCTGTGGTGAACTGTGATCATGCCACAGCAGTACAGCCTGGGAAACAGTATGAGACTTTGACACAAAGAAAAAGAAACCATGAAAATATAAGATACCTAAGACTTACCCTGCTATTCCCAAGAAACCTCGTAATGGCAAAACTCCCCAAATGACACCCAGGACCACAGCAATGATCTGTCGGAACCAGTAGATCACATCTAAAAATTCATCCTGTGGAAAAGACAGACAGACAGATGGATTATCTGTGGTGGATGTCACAGGACAGCAAGAGGGGGGAAACACATAAGGTTTCTGCCCAACATATCTTTTGAGGACTTCGTTATCTTATTTATACTAAAATGTGGTGGAAACAATATATTTAAACACCTTCAGATCACTTAAAGAGCCTGTGCTCTAACACCAACATTTTAGAGAAATCACTTTTTTGTAGAAGCTACACACATGAACTGGTCTGCAGTGAAATGATTCATGGTGATTGTGCTACTGGTCACAGATAAGGATTAGAAACTCGAGTGCTGAAGGCAGGTGCCAACACATCTGAGCTTCATGGAAGGACACAGAAGACTCAGATTTCTGACCTGCCCAGACTCCAGAAACCTGTCCTCATACGATGTTAGAATGAAATGACACAGCAGATCAGAAAGAGGCTGCAGATGTTGCAAGAGCTGGGCAGGGCCAGGACAAGGGCACCTCCAGGAAGTGCCTCCCAACCCCACCTACAGGAACTCCAGGAAGAAAAACCCAAGTCTGCAAATATAACATTCTCTCCAAGCCACTTGGAATCAAGCTGTTTGTGATGGTCCCTCCAGATCACGGAGCACAGCGGCAGCGGAGAGAGTCCACACTCGGATCCTGAGTGTGACCAGTTACAACACCCTGAGCCCCATCTCTCACAGCACTTGGTGTTCCTTCCTCTCCTCTCGCACACTCACCCAGAGGGTTAACTGCCACGCTCGTTAGGTATTCGTTTTCACCGAACAACCCGGCGATAGCAGTTCACGACTAGAGAACCTCACTATGTGCAAAAGGCTTAAACGACGGCACCCAGCACACACGGTGTTCGCAAGGCGGCCGCCGTCACTGACTGTGCCGACCAGCGGGGCAGACAGAAGGAGCTTCAGCAGGACCCGCGGCGGTGGAAAGCGGGGCCCATCGAATCCAGGCCCGCACGCCCTGCCTGCGGAGGACACGCCGGCTGCCGCTGGGCCGACCCCGCACGGCCTCCCCGCGGGGAGCTCCAGTCCAGCCGGCAAAGCCCAGTGCGCCAGACAGCCCCGGGCCCCGCGTCTCACCTCCCACCCGACAGCGCCCGGACCAGGGCGAGAGCAGGCCCGGGCCCGTCTTCCCGTTCCCGCGCCCAGCCGGCCCTCGACCCCGGGCCCTCGGCCGGCCCCGCGCACCTTGTCCTCCCAGGCCGCGTCGCTCCGCAGCACCTTGCTCCAGACAGAGACTCTGAGAGCCCCGTTGGCCAGCTGCGGCTGAGGCGGCTCCTCCTTCCGCCGTCCGCCGCTCATCCTCCCGTCGCGCCGCCCGGGCCAGGCCTGGGGCGCGCGGGCTGAGCCAGAAGGAGGCGGGGTCTGGGGACACGGGTCACGGCGCGCGGGGCGGCTACCGCGGCAAGCTCAGCAGGCCAGGCTCGCGGCGAGCCGCAGTTCCTCTCGCTCAGCCAAGCCGCCCGGCACTCCCCGAGCAGGCGCCGCGGAAGGAGGGGCGGCGCCCTCCCGCCGACGTGCCCACGAAGCCAATCAGCGAACGCACAGTCTTGCGCGTAGAGAGCGGCCGTCGCCGCGGTGCGAGCGCCCTACGCGCGGCGGAAGTGACGGCGCGCTTCCGCCAGGCGCGCGGTAGGGCGAGCGGGATGGGACAATCTTGGCGGGAACGGCGACGGGAACGCGAGGAGGCGCTGTGGAGAGTGAAGTCCGTAAGGCGAGGACGGCGGCCCCTCGAGCAGCCGAGCGGAGGCGGCCCTGCCCCCTCCTCGCCTCGGAGCCCGGCCTTGCGCCCGCGGGACTCAGCCGCTGTGCTCCCCCCGAACCTGCGATGTCTGCAGGGCCTCGTCCGAGATCTCCGCTCCCCTCGAGCAACCTGCGCGTCTCTTCGGGCGCAGCACCCTCTTCTGGCCAAGGCGAGCCCTGAGACCCAGCAGCGGCCGAAAAGCCAGTGGGACCAACCGAGCACTCCTGGGGAAAATCAGGGCGACCGTCTGAGGCGTCGGAGGGCTGAGGATTCGCCCTGGCGGCCACGGACGCCTCGCCCGGGAGCTGGGCAGGGGCAGAGCCTCGGGCCCCACCCAGGCCTTCTGACCGGGATTCTGGAGATGGGGGTGCCAGGGTCCCCACGCCTGGGGGGTGCCGCGCACGGCCGTGGACTGAGCGGGGGTCCCAGGGCACGTCAGGGCGCGGCGGGTTTCCAGAGGCGCGTGATCCACCTGCTCTCAGCCTTGAGTCTTGAAGAACATCAGTAAGGTCGGCGGGACGCGGCGGCTCCCGCCTGTCATCCCAGCACTTAGGGAGGCCGAGGCGAGGATTGCCTGAGCCCAGGAGTTCGAGATCAGCCGGGACAACATGGCGAGACCTCCTCTACAATAAATAGAAAAATCAGCCGGGCGTGGTGGCGCGCGCCTGTAGTTCCAGCTACTTGGAAGGCTGAGGCGGGAGCGTCGTCTGAACCCGGGAGGCCGTGGCTGCGGTGAGCGTGATCGTGCCACTGCACTGCAGACTGGGCGACAGAGTGAGACCCCGACTTTAAAAACAAAACAGTGAGGTCAGAGTACAACCTTGTCAACATTCACCTGTGACTCTTCATTTCAGGTGAGCAACAGAGTCTCCTAGGGGTCTTTCCAGAATGCAGTAACTGGGTTTCCTACCCCCAAGGTTGTTTAGGTGGATCGAGGACCCCAAAGGTGACACACACTGCAGCAGATGACTGGTCTGGAATTGGTGGAGAGACCCTACACTTGATCACCTGATGTGGTCATCTTTAGTCCTAACTTCTCGTGGTTCTTGTTCTTTTCAACCCTGCTTTTCATTTTCTTTTTTTTCTTTTTGAGACAGGCTTTCACCCACTCTGTCACCCCCCCTAGTCTGGAGTGCAGTGGCACAATCATAGTTCACCGCAGCTTGGAACTCCTGGGCTCAAGCCATCCTCCCATCTCAGCCTCCCAAATAGCTGGGACTACAAGTGTGTACCACCGTGCCTGGTGAATTTTTTTATTTTTATTTTTATTTTTTTATAGAGACAGAGTCTCACTATTGCCCAAGCTGGTCTTGAACTCTTGGTCTCCCAAAGCACTGTGATTACAGGTGTGGCCTATGGCCCTGGCCCCTACTCCACATCTGAACCAGCTTCCCTCCCCTCTGCAGTGGCGAAGCCCACCCAACTCCAGTTTGGAAGAGTGCTATTGGTTCAGGACCCCTTTTACAGACTTCCTGGTGGCATACAGCTTGGGAGACAAGCTGGTCATTCTGTCATCGGGTGCTGGGAGTATGCCAAGCCCTTGGCCTGCGGCTGAATTTTCACTATCCTGTATCTCCTCGTGGTGAAGATGTGTAATGGGGAGTCAAGTAGGGGCTGGAAGAAGAAGGAGGGGAAGGTGAGGACGTTCTGGGAGAGGAAACCCTGAAGCCACAAGAAGAGAAGGAGGGAGACTCGTGCTGAAGAGTTGGGGAAATGTGGGGAAGTGATCAGGTTTGTGTCTTAGGTCTTGTGTGCTGCAACCTGGGGGGCTCAATCGGAATGGGAGACTAGTCAAAAGACTTAAATCATTGGGGGAATGAATGTGGAGAAAGATTGGGTTAGAAAGGAGTTCTTTTTTTAAATTAAAAATATTTTTGACCGGGCGTGGTGGCTCACGCCTATAATCCCAGCACTTTGGAAGGCAGAGGCAAGAGGATTGCCGGAGCCCAGGGGTTCAAGACCAGTCTGGGCAACTTGGTGAGACCTTGTCTCCACAATAAATCAAAAAACTAGCTGGCCATGGTGGTGCACATCTGTGGTTCCAGCGACTTGGAAGGCTGAGGTGGAAGGATCACCTGAGCCCAGCAGGTGGAGGCTGCGGTGGCCGTGAGCGTGCCACTGCACTCCAGCCTGGGTGACAGAGTGAGACACTGACTAAAATATATATTTATATATTTTTTTTAATTGCAGTAAAATACACCTAACAAAGTTTGCCATTTTAACAGGTAAGTGTACAGTTCAGTAGTAGTAAGTACACTCACAGTGCTGTGCAGCCATCACCACCATCCATTTCAGGACTTTTTATCTTACAAAACTGAAACTCTGCACCCACCACACAATAACTCCTTATTCTCCCATTTCCTTAACCCCTGGCAACCACAAGTCTACTCTCTGTCTCTCTATGAATTTGAGTGCTCTGATGGGTCCCCTCATATGAGTACAGTTTTGTCCTTTTGTGACACTTAGCATAACACAGATGTGTTGTAGCACACGTTGGAGTTTCCTTCCTCTTGAAGGCTGTTGTATGTATAGACCATGCTTGGCTTACCCCTTCGTCCATCGATGGACGCTTGTGCTGCTTTTGACTTTTTGACTATTCTGAATATCAATATCTGTCAGTGTCCCTGCATTCGTTGTTTTGGGTATATTCTCACAAGTGGGATTGCTGGATCAGATGGTATTGTAATTCTTCATTTTTTTTTCCAATTTGACTTTAAAATAACCTGTATTTTTTAATTTTTTGAGGAACTGCTATACTGTTTTCCATAGCAGCTGCCCATTTTATATTTCTACCAGCAGTGCACAGGGGTTCCAAGATACTTGATTTTTTTCTGTAGTCATCCTACTGGATGAAAAGTAGTATTTCATTGTGGTTTTGATGTGCATTTTCCAAATGATTAATAATGATTGAGCATCTATTCATGTGCTTATTGGTGATCTTTAGCAAAATGTCTGTTCAAGACCTTAGCTTTGCCTTTGCTTTCATGTCAACCACCCCAAAATTTTCTTGTCTGGTTGTTTGTTTTTGGTTGTTGAGTTTTAAGATCTCTCTATTCTGTATATTAATCCCTTATCATATATGTGATATGCAGATTTTTCTCTCATTCTGTGGATTATCTTTACTCTGTTGCTAATGTCCTTTGATGCATAAAAGTTTAATTTTCATAAAGTCCAATTCTCTATTTTTTACTTTTTTTTTTTTTTTTTTTGTGAGTTGGAGTCTCACTCTGTCGCCCACACTGGAGTGCAGTGGCACGCTCCCGGCCACCGCAGCCTCGACCTGCTGGGCTCCGGTGATCCTTCCGCCTCAGCCTTCCAAGTAGCTGGAACTACAGGCGCGCGCTACGACACTCGGCTAATTTTTTTGATTTATTGTAGAGATGAGGTCTCGCCAAGTTGCCCAGGCAGGTCTCGAACCTGCAGGCTCAGGCAATCCACTCACCTCAGCCTCCCAAGGCGCGGGATTACAGGCTGAGCCACCGAGCCCGGCTTTTTTTTTACTTTTGCCTGTTGCTTTGGTGTCATATCCAAGAAATCATTGCCAAGTCCAGTGTCATGAAATTTTCTCTTATGTCTTTGATCCATTTTGAGTTTATTTTTTAAGAGTCGGGGTTTTGCTGTGTTGTCTAGGCTGGTCTCAAACTCAGCTGAAATGATCCTCCCACATAGCTGGGACTACAGGCACCCAACATGAGTTAATTTTTTAATATGGCGGTAGGTAAGGATTCAATTTCATTCTTTTGCATGTTGATATCCAGTTTTCCCAGCACTGTTTGTTGAAAGGACTGTCCTTTCCCCATTGAATGGTATTGTCACCCTTGTTGAAAACCTTTTTACCATATATGTGAGAGGTTATTTGGGGACTCTCTGTTCTATTCTTTGGTCTATAGTCTGTCTTTATGCCAGTACCACACTGTTTAGATTACTTTAGCTTTGTAGTGAGTTTTGAAATCAGGAATTGTGAATCTAAAACTTTGTTATTTTTCATGATTGTTTTGATGATTCAGGGTCCCAGGCTTGGTGGCTCATGCCTGTAATACCAGCACTTTGGGGAGCTGAGGCAGGATGACTGCTTGAGGCCAGGAGTTCAAGGCCTCAAGCCTGGGCAACATGGTGAAACCCCCATCTCTTGAAAAATAAATTTTAGATGAATTTTCCTATTCCTGCAAAAAAAGCCATTAGGATTTTGATAAGGATCACAATGAATCTGCTGCTTGCTTTAGGTTGTATTAGCTTCTTAGATTTATTTATTCATTTACTTATTTTTTGAGTCAGGGTTTCACGCTATCACCCAGGTTGGAGTGTAGTGGCATGATCATAGATTACCACAACCTCAACCACCTGGGCTCAGGCTGTCCTGCCTCAGCCTCCCAAGTAGCTGGGACTACAGGTGTATGCCACCACACCTGGCTAATTTTTAAAAATTTTTTGTAAAAATGAGGTCTCACTATATTGCTTAGGCTGGTCTTCAACTCTTGGACTCAATCAATCCTCCCGCCTTGTCTTCCCAAAGTGCTGAGATTATAGGTGTGACCTACTACGCCCTACCAAATTTCTAACAATATTAAGTCTTCATAACCATGAGATATCTTTTCTTTTCTTTTTTTTTTTTTTTTTTAGTCGGAGTCTTACTCTGTCACCCAGGCTAGAGTGCAGTAGCATGCTCATGGTCACCACAGCCTTGACTTGCTGGGCTCAGGGGATCCTAACACCTCAGCCTCCCAAGTAGCTGGAATTATAGGCATGTACCACCACGCCCAGCTTGTTTTTTTATTAATTGTAGGCAAGGTCTCGCCAAGGCGCCCAGGCTGGTCTCGAACTCCTGAACTCAGGCAATCCTCACCTCCACCTCCCAAAGTGCTGGGATTACAGGCATGAGCCATCACGCCCAGCCGTTTATTAGTTCTAATAGTTTTTGGTGGACTCTTTTTTTTTTTTTGAGTTGGAGTCTCACTCTGTTGCCCAGACTGGAGTGCAGTGGCCGCTCCCGGCCACCGCAGCCTCGACCTGCTGGGCTCTGGCGATCCTTCCGCCTCAGCCTACCGAGTAGCTGGAATTACAGGCACATGCTACCATGTCCAGCTGATTTTTTGATTTATGGTAGAGATGAGTGCTCACCAAGTTGCCCAGGTGGGTCTCGAACCCGTGGGCTTAGGCAATCCACTCACCTCAGCCTCCCAAAGCGTGGGATTACAGGCTGAGCCACCGAGCCTGGCTAGGGTTTTCTACATATAAGATTATATCATTTGTATTGAGTGTGGTAGCATGTGCCTATAGTGACCTATGATTGCATCACTGCACTCCAGTCTGAGCAAAAGTGAGACCCTGACCCCCCCCCCCAAAAAAGGCACTGATTTTTTTCTTCATCATATTTGTGTTATATTATGAAGCTCTGATCTGAACTCTAAGATTCCTTAAGTTTTTGTTTACATAAGGGGAAAGAGGCCACAGAAAGTTATAGTTGGAAGGGTCGTCATATCCTGCAGTGTAGCCCAAGCTCACATAGAAAGTTAGAGGTTCAACAGGCATCTGAAATCTGATCTGTGCTCCTCCTCTTACCTTTCTAGGAGCAGACAAAGCCAAGCTGGCAGCCAGAGTGGAGGCATTTGCCTAGAAGGTATTTATGGGACTTAGACTTGTTCCCTTTCTGCTTTTACCCAAGGCTTTCCTTATCTTCAGAAGTGGGGAATCTGGCTGAATCCCAGTGCATCCATCTGGTTAAAATAAACATCTTGGGTGGCCTAAGATGGAAAAGAACTTGATGAAGAGCCAGATTTGGAAGTTAGACAAATTTTGTCTTTGTGAGGTTGGAGCTTTTTAGCACTGGTTGAACACATGATCTCAGCCTGAGGGATGAGTATTTCCTCCCAGCTGAATGCTTCTGTAGCACTGCCAGCTGCTTGTAATAGGATTTAGAGAGAAAGGTATGTTCTGAGGGGTAAGATTGTGGCCCCAGACAGACACTGATGGATCACAGATCTCAGAAGTTCTGGGGAAAAACCACCAGCCATGGGAAGAGCACCTGTTGTGAAGTAGAGGCCTGAGCTTGTATTCTGGTCTGTTTTTTCACCTACAATAAATGTTATATTTGGATCTAATGAGCTCTTATTAGGCACCAGTCACTTTGCTCAATGATTTACATACATGTGTTTCATCCAAAAGTTGACTGGGATCTTAACCATAATAATAAGTGCCTCCATTTTTACCTTCATTTTGAATTTTTCTCCAGTGAATGTGGATTACTTTGGTAATGAAAGTGAAAATTTCTGCCTGGGTGTGGTGGCTCACGCCTGTAATCCCAGCACTTTGGGAAGCAGAGGTGAGAGGACTACCTGAGTCCAGGGGTTTGAGACCAGCCTGAGCAACATGGCGAGACTTCATCTCTACAACAAATCAAAAAATTAGCCAGTGTGGTGGCACATGCTTGTGGTTCCAGCTACTTGGAAGGCTGAGACAGAAGGACTGCTTGAGCCTAGCAGGTCAAGGCTGCAGTGGCCGTGAGTGTGCCACTACACTCCAGCCTAGGTGATAGAGTGAGACTCCAACTCAAAAAAAAAAAAAAAAGAAAGAAAGAAAGTGAAATCTCAGGAAGGCTACACTTCAGGCCACCATAGACTCCTGGGGGTGGGGAAGGGGTCACATGGTTTGGGGAGGATGCTTGGTGGAACCCTTCTTCCTCTTGCCTTGCAGCTTTGAAAGATGGGGGTGCTATTTTCCCAGCCTACCAGTTTCCTGAGGATAAGTCAGTGTACTGATAAGATGATCTGGTTTCTGGAGCAGGAGCACTAGAACCTCCTGTGGCATCAGTGAGGAGTACAGGTTCCTGCCTGCACCTTCTGGGAATGAGGTATGGGAATTTGCAATTTTTTAAGCTCTCCTGATGATCCTGGTGCGTAGTTAGGCTTGAAAACCACTCCTCTGTGGAAGTAGTCCCAATTCTACTACTTAACAGCTGTGTGGTATGGGTTGTTTTAAGGTTTCTGACTTTCCCTCAGCTCTGTGCTGAGAGCAAGGTGAGGCCAGATAGTAACAGATAATAGCAGTAACATACAAGTTATCTTGATGAAGAAACTGAAGTTTGGAGTAGTGAATTGACTAGCCTGTGGTCATGGCAGCCAATCAGTGACAGACCCAGAATTTTTTTTTTTGTTTTTTGTTTTTTTGAGTTGGAGTCTCACTCTGTCGCCCAGGCTAGAGTGCAGTGGCACGCTCCCGGCCACTGCAGCCTCAACCTGCTGGATTCAGGCGATCCTTCCGCTTCAGCCTTCCAAGTAGCTGGAACAACAGGCATGCGCCACCATGCCCAGCTAATTTTATGACTTATTGTAGAGATAAGGTCTCACCATGTTGCTCAGACTGGTCTCGAACCCTGAGCTCAGGCAATCCTCTTGCCTCCACATCCCAAACTACTGGTATTACAGGGATGAGCCACCACGCCTGGCTTAGATCCAGAATTTGATCCCAGGCTTAGGTCATGGAGAAGTGCTTTCCACATCAGTAACACTGACAACAGGAATCATTATTTTCACCTCCTTCCTGAATGCCAGACCTTACTCTCTGCAGCTCTGTGCCTAATATAGTAGATACAGCCATACCAAGGTAGGCTCTGCCCTCTGGGAACCTTCCTGCAGCAGCTTTCAAGTGAGAGTGTACGTTTAGAATTCAGAGTCCTGGCCGGGCTCGGTGGCTCAGCCTGTAATCCCAGCACTTTGGGAGCCCGCGGGTTCGAGACCCACCTGGGCAACTTGGCGAGACCTCATCTCTACAATAAATCAAAAATTAGCCGGGCATGATAGCGCGCACCTGTAGTTCCAGCTACTTGGAAGACTGAG